>CAOKZL010002848.1:0-150809 GCA_948472985.1 Iguana delicatissima
AGAGATCCCAAGAATATAATATACAAAGGGACGCAGGCTCTTTTCTATGCACACCTAGCTCTTTGGCTACATCCGAAGGGGGGCAAAATTACCCATAATAAAAGAAAGAAAGCGGAGCTTGGTACGTACACATTTTCTTTCTTTTCTTTGATATTTCGCTATCCTTAATGAACTTAGCTGTCAAGCCGTTGACAAATTAGGGGCCCTTCTCTTCCTGATTTGCAACCCTGCCCGAGTCAGAAGCTGCATGTGTGTGTGTGTGTGTGTGTGTGTGTGTGGACGCAGGAGGGGGGCATGAGGAGGAGAACCCCAATGTTTACTCTGTATGATGGGGCAGGATGGAGGTCCCTCGCAAAGAACGGGTCCTTCTGGCTTTCTTGGTAGCAGACTGAGCCGGGGAAAGCTTGTGTCTCCCCAAGCTTCTTTTGGAGGGGAAACGGGCGAAGATTTACTGGTTGTTTATATCTTACGGGGAACAATGCTAGCTGTCACGGCATCTGCTGCCTATTCTTAAATGGTGAGAAAAGGCCCTGAACTCCTTTTCAAGCCAGGGTCGTAATTTTTTTCCCTTTGCGTCATAATAGAAGGCTATAAACCGAGCCGAGATTTTACCCAAGGCAGACTTTAACCTACAGATAATGAATTCTTAGGGTCCTTCTTCATCAGCCCCAAAGGCCCCCCCGCTCCCCCGCGACCCTGCTAAAGCGAGAGTGCCCTGGTGCCTTCACACAAAGGCGTGGCGATTGCCGATATCTAGCTTTAGAATATATTTGTGAGGACGGTTTGGTGTTCTGAAATCATTTGGGGAAAATACTTGAGGAAGGGACAGTTCCCCTGGAGTCGGCATCTCGTTCGTTCTGCAGAAGATAGCGAGCGAGTCTTTTCTTTAATTTTATTCTCTTTCTTTTCTTTTCTTGAAACTTCGTCGGGCGAAACGGGAATTTGGACTTGCAATGATTATGTAATGTTTATGCGTCTGTGTATGTACGTGTATATGTGTGTGCACAGGCAGGTGGGCGGGCAGGCAGCAACACACAAATAAACGGACTTGTGTCAAGGGTGGATCTCGGAAACCTAGGAGACTTCTGTCTAAGTCTCTCGTTTAGGGAAGTGTGTGTAGTAATGTACAAGCAGGGTAGTCTTTATTGAGCTTTACTGGGAGACTTACCTTCCTTCCTTCCTTCCTTCCTTCCTTCCTTCCTTCCTTCCTTCCTTCCTTCCTTCCTTTCTAGTAAATATATATATATAAATAGGTGCAAGTCGTTATTTTTATTACTTCCGTTGTATGTCGGAACAAAGACAGAGTTTCCTGCTCTGTGAATTATACCTTCAAACAATAACACATTAATTCAGTGATTCAGAGATGACAAATGCTTATGGTTTGGGATAACGACTAAGAAATAGATACCGGCTTTCTGAAATTTGTGTACACACGCGCCAGCGCGCGCACACGCAGAATGTTGTTTATATTTTTCTGCCCCCCCCATTCAAAACTGCAGAAGAGAGACAGACAGACAGAGAAGAGAGAGAGAGAGGAAGAAATCTCGGAACCTAAGCGGAAACGGCCCTTTAATGATAACGCTGATTCCTGTGTATCACCCCGAATATTTTATCAGTTTGACAATTGCCGGGTTTGTTGTTATAAATCATCGTAAGTAATTCCTGGAAGGGTGTGAGGTCGATCCGCCTGTGCGTGTGTGCGCGTGTGCGTGTGCGTGTGTGTGTGATGGAGAGGTGGGGTGTGGAAGGGGGAGAAGAAGAGCGAAGGAGGCCCGGCTAGGACTGTAAATCTTTCCGTTTTATTGCTCTCTGAACATATGCCGAGACGGAGAAAGCCTTAGATCCTTTACGGAGGCGCAGGATCTCGGCCAAACTGGTGCTCCCGCTCCCGCTCCCTCTTCATCATTCACACTTGGCCCCCAGTATTTTCATTCCTGAATTTGGGCTTGGGCTCCTTTGCTTGCTTGCTGGTTTGTCTTAAACGCACACATTTATAGTTGACCTTCCCGGGAGTGTGCGAGTCCCTGGATTATTGGTCTCCCACCCCGAGAGATCTTGACGCTCTCTTTTCCTAAGAAGGAAGCTATGGTGTTGGTCCGTCATCTTCCTCCCTCGATCGGTTGTGCGCTTTGCAGGTTCTGTGGCTACTCTCCCCACGCATCCCAACGTTAAATTTCCCCAAAGGGTTGGGCTGAGAGGTTCAAGAAATTGCTAAGAACAACGCCATTGCTTCTATGTTTCGCTCCCACTGAAACGGGTGGAGAGGGTTCAGTGGGACCCGATCCTCCCGAGCACATGGAGCTAGGAGGAAGCCTGACACTCAGAGGGGCTTAGTCTCGCATATGACAGAGACGACCGAAGAGCTAGGTCCTGCTTCCTCGGGTTTTAAGTTACAAAAACACCGTGTAAACGCTGCACATCCTCCTCGAATCGGAGCCTCCCACGCCGAGACGGGCGCCGTGCCGGCGCTGAACTTTCATTCCTGGACTCCCGTCTCCCTCTTCCCGAGTTCTTTTTTTCTCACCGCACTCCCCCCAAAAAAACTTGGTTTGCAAACTCGCGGGAAAGCAGAGTAATTTAGATAAATGCAACCCCACACTTAACGATGTGAATTGTAAGGCAATACATTACTGTCAGATCCCCATGCTTTGGATAGCAATGAAATTTTAGGAGATTCTAGATTAGGCCAGGGCGCTTCTCCAGCTCCGAGTGCCTTTGGAAGCGTCAAACAAAAGAGCCGCAACAATACCAAGCCCTGGGTCGAATCTGGCTTGTTTGGGATATTCTTTGAGCCAACGACTCGGCGCAATTGTTCTGCCCCAGAGAGTGGTTTGTATACAAACGCGCAAGCTGGCGTGCTGATAACAGAAAGCAAGACTTCAGGTGAACATGGTTGTCTCGTAGTCCCGTATTGTCCGAATCCAACTTGACCCAGTTCGTTTCCTCGTGCACACCCTCAAGTCTCTCATATGTATTTAGGAGCAAAACTGTTCCCTGACCGCAAGGCTCAAAGGGACGACATTGTTACAGTATTCAAACGGAGGGCGCGCAAATCGATGGCTCAAAAGAAAGACTTCACTCTGGGACGCAGTCTCCGTTTCTCCCTTCCTTCGTGGCGAAGCTTTAAAGTCGAAATTATTTTGAGGAGCCATGAGGGAAAAGCCCCTCTCCTACATTAACGTTAATACTAGATACCCCTATTTGTTCAGCTCGCAGGTTATTACTATAATCCTACGGAGATTCTTGAGCCAAATTTACTGGGGTGGTTTAATTGGTGGCCAGTCGACTGGACCCTCGCCACCGCCTCCACCACTGCCACCACCTACCCGCTGAAGCGCTGGGCCAAGATGGAGCCAATCGAATCCATGAGGACATCTAAGGGACCCTAGAGCCCGACCGAGCTGCGATGCCCCTTGGCACTGGACTGTGAACGGAGACCTTTAATGGACTGGGCTCTGTGGCCATGCTCTGCCCCTCACCCAGCCCATAGGAAGGGCTGTGGATGCCTGTGGCCCCGTGGATTAGCCCTTCCCTACCCCACAGACTTCTAGATCGAGGATCCTGGGGAAGGATTTTACGGAGGACGACCCGAGTGGAAGTTCCAGCCTCAATCAGAGCCATCTCCTCTCTTAGGATCACGTGAACAAATATGCCTGTATTTTAAGGCAGCGCTTGTTTTCCTTATTACAGAAGGCTTTCTCTGTTGCTCTTCCATATATGTGTATATATGTATATATGGAATATAATTACTATGATGCCTACGTGGCCTCATGGCTTGTTATTTACAAACAAAGCTATACCATTGAGTAGCTAGCTGTAGCTCCCCCCGAAGGGGGCTGATCTGAAGGATATTATTATTATTACTATTACTCTTATCATAATCATCAGTATTATTACTGAACCCAGCAAACACAGAAATCCGTTCACTGGCTGTTATTGGAGCTCCAGCCTTGGTCTTTATTCTATCGGGAATACTGGTCTCTGGAAATGCCTGTGCAAATCCGCAAGATCAGGTTTAGGAGCTTATTGTCTACAGAACAAAGGAGGAAGGATATAGCCTCAAAGCCGCAACCCCGCCGTTTTTGACCGAGCAGGAGAGATTTAGGATAAACAGGGATACAGGTAAGCAACTGCGGGGGCGCCACACAAAGATGGAATCTTGAATTTCACCTCCAGCGTCCCCCCCCCCCAGCCCCGCCGCCCTCAGCGGACTATAATGGGAGAGGAAATGAATGCACGGGTAACCTGAAGAACAGAAAATGTAGGTGCAGACAGTGCCTTTGTAGACTTCCTGAAATGGTAAGTCGCTGGTGGTGTTGTCTTTCTTGTTGTTGTCCTAAACTCCAGGCTTTTCCACATTTTTATTTTCCTCCCGAGACAATCTGTGTTTGGGTAACCGGACGGGGGTGGGAGGAAAGGGTGCAGATTGTCTCAACTGAAAAGAAGAAAGACACACTTTTGTGTTCACTTATGGAAAACAAAAAGTCACTCTTTTGGTTCTATCCCCCTCTCACTGAATTTTATGGCAAAACTCCTCCGGGTTTGGATGGCTCTGCTCTCTTTGCCTTGGGGGATCCCACTGAGCTGCAGCTCAGTTTATAACGACGCGTTCGTACTGAAAACACACCCAGTGGAAATGGAGTCACTGCCTATTGTTTCTGGGCGACTTTGTGTGGAAACAGCCACTTCCCCTTTTTTCTTTTATTTTGCGTGTTTATTCTGCTCTGTCTCTGCTTTCCTCTCTGAATTACTGTCCCCCCCCCAGAGGGGGGGAAATGCTGACAAAACACACTGGCTTGTGGTATTATATATGTATGGCTGTATCAAAAAGCGGCAAAGTTGGCTGGGACCTATATATCTGGTTGGCTTCCCGTAAATAAAGAGGGGCTACGGTTTAGCAGAGTCGGGCGAACCCTACGCCCATTGTTTTCCCAGAAATTGGGCGCTCTGAAAGTTTACTCGGAAACAAGTCCCGCTGAATTCACTGTTTAGGGGTTCCGCTGGGACGTATTCCCTAATTTCAAGCATTTAGGACGGCAGCACTGCCTGCTTAATGTCATGCTGGATTGTGGTCGTTGACTATTCAGGTATCAGGTGCAATAGTTAAATTTCTTAGTAGCTTTCGCCTAGTTAATCATTGATTAGAGTATAGGCAGCTGAAGGAAACCCGTGTAATGGGTTAAAATTCATTCCTATTTTAAATCCACTTTAAAATTTGCGGAAGTACAATGAGTGGATCATACTAGTCTAACATAGGCGGTGTTATTGACCCTGGGTCATATTTACTTGGAAGTAAATCAAATTGAGTTTAGGAAAACTTGAGCGCCCTCGAAATGTGTTTGGTAGGGCTGGGATCATGCAGTCTGTCCTACTGTGCTTATTACTCCGAAGTAAAGTCCCGCTAAATTCGGTGGAGATTACTTCGTGGTAAATTCCATAGAGGTTTTGACGCGGAGTCTACAGAATGAGCCGCTCCAGGGGTCTGGAGGAGAAAAAATTAGCTCCATGTCTTCCATAGAAGATACCTAGATGTACGCATGCACACATACATGAGTATGCATACAGACACAGACAGAAAGACACACATCTGATTTTCCTTAGCTCTAACCTCTCCCCAATCCCACCGTATCCCGTTATCCCATCGTTTCGAGGCCGAACAATGGGAAGGAATGAAAAGATGCCCAGTTTTGGCTCCTAGCCTTCTTCGGGAGAAGCTTCTTAGGAAGGCAACAACCCGTTCTTCTCCTCGCCCCCTCCCCATTCTCAGCCACCCTTTTCCCCTTCAGCTCCGACGCCTCCAAGCTGCGGGGCTGACAAGTTAGTCAGCTGAATCCAATTACGGCAAGCAGCATTTCATTTCGTTACGCGACAGGAATCGCTCCGGCTTGGGACTTCACCGAAAATTTCAATCATCTCTATCTCAGGGGGCTGGGCCTGAAGGAGCTTCCAAGTCCGCCCGGAGGACCCAGCTCGCCTGTGACTGGCTCCGTGGGGCAAGAGCGCAGGCTGGACTCTGGGCTCCAGGCAAAACCTTCAGGATGGCTCTCTGGAAGCCGGCGCAGGGGGGAAACACCCGACTCGGAAGAAAACGCCAAACTTGGATGACTTCCGCCCCAAAACCCGGGTCCTAGCTTTCCTCCCCTTCCCGCCCCAGCTTGTAAATATTCGTTTCGTTTCGTTCACTTTTATTATTTCGTTTTGTTTTGGCTTTTAAAAAACCCACTCCTTCTGCAAAGACAACAACCATGTTTCTAATCAGTATTTCCTTCCCTTGCCTTGCCTTGTCGGTGCTGCAGACAGATTCAGAAGTCGATAATTAATTAGACACAAAATGAAAACTTACCCCGTTAATCAAGAGCGGGTAACAATGACTGGCTTTCGCAAATAATGATCCTTCCGCTCAGACTCTTCTGTAGGTTGCCCCCCCCCAAAAATAGCAGGCCGCCATCTCCCCCTCCCCCAAGTTGAGCTTTTTCTTTTTATACTGTACAAACAATTCCTTATTTCTAACGAACTCTGGGATTATTTTTTTTTTAAGAAGGGGAAGGCAGAAAAAATAAATAAACCCGGTTGAAGTTGACGCGTGCCCACGTGCGTGTTTTGGGCATATAAGGCCCTTGGGCTGGGACAGGCCTTGGAGAAGCCCGGCCGGAGCAGCGCCGGACGTGACTAGCCGTTTTCTGCTTGCCCCAACCCTCCTTGCCCCCCAGCCTGAACCAAAGGAAGAGGGCAGGAAGAAGGGCTTGCCCGCCTCGCAGCCGGGCTGGGATAGGGAGAGGAGAGAAGGAAGCGGGAAGCTCGTTTGGCTGCCAGCTCTTGGAGGGGGCTTCCGCTGGTTGTTCATTAAGCGGTGAGTTATTACTGCAGGAGCCAAAGGTCACTGGAAAGGCTTAGGTTTCTTAGATATGCTCCTCTATAATGGCCTCGGTTTCATTGTGGGGGAGATTCCACCTTCCCCCAACACCAGCCACACGCTCGTTCGGCCCCTACTTTCAAAAGTTCTTAGCTGACAGATTCAGGTGTACAAGAGGCACCTTAGATCCTGATTTTTCTGGGGAGTTGGACCAAATATGTCTTCTCTGAAATTATATATATGCCTATGCCTGTCTCTGTGTCTTTGTGTTCTCTCTTCTGTCTTTTTTCCTCTGACTGATTCTCTCTCTTCTTTCACGCACACACACGCACTCCCCGTCAGGCAGAGTTTGAGTGTCTCTTGGGGGAGCAACACCCGAAGAAAGTCGGCTAAGATGGCTGGAAGGGGCGCGGTGGGCCATGGGCCGTGGCCGGACTTCCCTTGAAGTGACCTGCCCAGGCTCTAACCACAGTCCTTGCATTATGCATAAGCCCGAGGGTAGGGCGGGCGAGCTTTCCTCTTTACAAACTGGCTGTGCCTTTAGTTTCAACTTTCCTCCTAGCGTTCTAGACCTGCCCCAGGTATAGGTGGATATTACAGGGTGCAACCTTCCATCCAGTTTGTGGGAGTTGCGGGAAGGAGAAGCAGCTACAAAGTTACTTCCTTTCACAGCCTCTTTGTTTTGGGTCTTCGCTCCAGTTTCCATCCGACACAAATTACACAGGCAGAAGTGTGAAAAACACCCACGCTTATTCTGAAGCAAACTGCTAGCTTGTTTTAGGAAATGTTACTGGGGAAAGGGTGAGGCAGAGGGAGAGGATGGTATCCACGGGAGGGGAGCCTTTGTGATTACTTGGTTCCCGAAGTGGTTGGATATTAGGAAGGGCCGGGCTCACGAGAGTGCGTGGGTTTCCCACATTAGTACACTGGACTTTTGGAAAGCCTGCAGGTCGCCGTCATGCTCTTGGTGTAATTTACAACACTCAAATGTCTTATTTTCAACAAGGAAAGAGGTAAACTCTTCAATTCCATAGTCAAATAATGCAGCAATCCCTCCCACTTGACCTGAGAGGGAGCCCAGTTGTCTAACACAAGCGTGTAAGAGAATATCTATGCCCGATACAGGCGCTGTTTCTCAGGATAACCATTATTTCTGAAATCCAGAGTCCAAAAGTACAAAAAATTGCCGGAGACTTTCGCTGAGTTTTCTTCCTTTGTTTCAGGTACACCTCGCGGTTTGCTCCCACGGAAGCTGAGGATCCTCCTAAAAGTGGTACAGATAAAATTCAGGAAAAAACGCAGTTGTGGTGAGTTCCTCCCCCACTTTAAATAATTGTCCTGCCTACATTCGTTTCCATTTCTTCTCCACATGGAGTTTAGTAAGTGGGAGTATATTTTAAGTGAAAAAGGAAGGCGAGGAGAGAAATGCCAGGAGATTAATCCCCGTGAGGGTCCTAAAACACATGATATAATGGAAGCGGCAATCAATTTCCAAAAAATTGTTAATATTCACTGGGTTTAAAACAAATATTCGGGGTGTATACAGAGGGAAAGGTTATTGCTAGTAAGGATAGCCTTTTTGCAGAGGGGCATATCCTCCGAGGTCACTTCAGGATATCTTTATTGAAAGGGAGAGGGTAGCAAAAGCCTTCGAGTAAAATGAGAGGCCACAGCGATGCCAGGTCCAGTCCCGCAAAACACGAAACTATCATTTCAGTGACCATCTCTGGGTGTCCAATCAAGCGCTGAAGGAAACTATAAGGGAGGGTTATATTAGGTACTTAAATGCCTGTCACTGGAACCAATTTGGCTGGGTTAGTAGCTCCTTTGAGTACATTTACTAAGATCATAACTGTGCCATAAACTGCGGGTTACTGGAAGCAAAGAGTTGAAGGGGAGCGGAGGGAGAGAGGGGAAAGGCAGAGCTCGCACCCCATTCATAAGGCAGGCTCCCAACGTACAAACGCATAACGCGGGATACACAACGCCAAGCTGGCAGCGACAGCCAAATGGTGCAGTAGGGCGGTGATAGAATATGGCAGTTATGGTCTATTTACATCCATCACCCATTTCTCTCCAACCAGCCCTCCCCCAATAAGAAAAGAATCGCTCATTTTCCGAGGCTGCCTTCTCGCCTGCCTGCCTGCCTGCCTGCCTGCCTGCCTGCCTGCCTGCCTGCCTGCCTGCTCCTTCCCTCCCTCCTCCCTCCCTCCCTCCCTCCCTCCCTCCCTCCCTCCCTCCCTCCCTCCCTCCCTCCCTTCCTTCCTGGTTACACGCCTCCGAGGCCTGTCTTTTTCCCCCGCTGCAAAGGCCTCTTCCCCCGCAGAAACGTGGCTTTTGGAGGTCCCAACGACCCGCTGCTAGTGGTGGAGGGGGATTCCCGGTGCGCGCTTCTCAGTTTTGCTTCGGTAGCTGGGATCGCGCGTCCAGACGAAACCGGCACAATATATACCGCTCGCGGGCGCCCAGGAGGGGCTGTTTTCGTGTTTTTGCGGACGGGAGAATTCTTCTGCCTCCTACGCAGCCTGTTTTACACTTAGCCGGGCCCAGGCCGTTTCGTCCCCCTCTCCTCGTCCCCTCCTCTCCCCACCCCCACCCCCGGCCCTCTCTTCTCCTCCTTCCCCCATTCCTGGCTTTCATTCCTTGCCGGAGCGTTTACTGCCCTCGCGCCAGCAGTCATAAATTTTGCTACAACACCCGCCTGACAGGTGCATTGATATGCGCTGTGAGAACTCCGGCTGCTTAATAACCCCTCCTCCGGCCTCTCTCACTGCCTTTTATTTATTCGGTATCATATTAGATATTGATTCCCCGGCAGAATTAAGTGTAGTGGACGCATTAGCGGAGGACTTGCTTCTTATGAATATGTGGGCCGGTGATCGAATCGAACACAATTCGCAGGACCCGGGAACTTATCGGGAAAGAAGCCGAGTGGGTTTGTGTGTATATGTGTATGTGCGGGAGGGGAGGTTGTTGTTGTTCTTCTGCTGACACGTGGTGTGTTGTGGGGGGGAAGAGCGAGAGAAGGGGAAGAAGCCGGTTCTCCCGCCCCCCACCCTTGGGAATCAATTTGACTTCTAGAGATTATTCTTCTCAGTAGATTAAGAGAGGTGGGGAAACAAAGGGATCCATTACTTTCTGCCTCATGGCGCAGCGATTCAGACAAGGCTAACTTCTGGAGATACTTGGGAAGGAAATTCGAAATACAGACACGGATACTTTGCGGCTTCCTTCGATTCAACCTCCCACGCCGACCGCTAATAATTTGGGCCCCGGTTGTCCACGGATCTGCAAGGAGGGTGCGTCAATGTTGGCTGCAACAAACCATAATCCTACACCAGCTTTAAAAATATGACATTCTGACGAAACAAACAAACAAGTAAAAAAAAAAGACAAAAAAGGTGGAAGGATTTTGTTTTGTTTTGAGACGAAGAGGAAGAAAAGGAGAAAGTGAGGGTGTGTGTGTGTGTGTGTGTGTGTGTGTGTGTCTGTCGGGGAGGTGGGGAGATCTAAAAGATGAGACACCAAACAGTAGACCATTGTCCATGTGATTTATGGCCCTTTGCCTCCTTTTTAGGTTCAAGCAGAGTTCACAAGCAGTTGGCATTTCAGAAAAGAAATAAAGCTTCTCAGTTTTGCGGCAATATTCTCTCTGAAGGCCGGGTGGCTCGTTTGCCGAAACCTGGTTTTGGTGAATGAAACGGTCGTGAACGCCGGCGGTCGTAGGCTGGTTTGCAATAAACAAAAACCCTTCGTAACCGGCCTCCGCCAAGGCAGTAAACGGCTGGGGATTGATCTTTGCGCTTATAGATTATCGTTTGGGAATAAATAAGTCCTTAAACGCTATTAATGTGTAGATAAATGGAAGGTAATTCTGGCCCTTCTGTTGTTCATCCTCCCTCTTCGCCTCTCCTTTTGTTTCTTAACAAAGTTCTAGGATTTCCTGACCATTTGGTCTCACTTTGCAGAACTGTGCATATGTGGGCAGATACATGAATTTGGAAACCAAGCACCATTCCTCCTGTAGTAAAAGTGAGCTGTAGTCCAGAAAAAACTCCTGCCAAAATACATCTCTTAAGTTTTGAAGGTGTCACAAGACTTCCTTCGTTTTAGTGCAATAGACTTACCCCTCTGGAAGTTCTCACGATATTTTATTTTTCTAAAGCGTACCTGCGTGTTGAAGCAGACATTCCAAACATGCAAGCAACTTTTTCTTGGTTAATCATTTAAACATTTATTTTATTTAAATGTTTATAAGAACCTTAAAGAAACTTACAGGAACATACAAAAAGTGTGACTAAAGATTCTACTTTTCCCTTTTTCAAAATGCAGAAGGAACATTTGTTAACTTCTTAAGGGAGCTGGAGGATTTTGTAGGTTAAATTTAAGGCAGTAAATTATGACGAAGATAGGAAAACAGAACAGATTAAAAATATTTTAAAGACAAATATGATGTGTGATCAATTAAGCCGTAACCATGAAGTCCATAGGTTATTACTGAGAAAGCCCCAAATTTACAAAGTGGAATAAGAATATTAGACCAGTGTGTATGTATCTTCAAGCTGTCTCATGGCAACCCCATGAATTTTATTGCATATCCTTAGGCAAGGAACACTCAGCAGTGTTTTTGACAGTTTCTTCCTCTGAAATATAGCCTACCACTATTTATATATCTCAGTGAAAGCAAAGGGATTAGTTATTGTTGTGGTGGCAGGGCAGTAATCCTTTTCCAAAGAGTTTGCATGAGTAGTTTATATGATCCTGTTGATTTATTTGGCTGTAAGCATTTTGGACTACAACCCTAGAGAGCAGTAGTCAGTTCCCCACTCGGCTATGGAAACCCACTGGATTACCTTGGGCACACCACACACTCTCAGCTCTCAGAAAACCCTATGATAGGTTCACCTTAGGGTCACCAAAAGTCAGAAATGACCTGAAGGCACACAACAATAAGAACAAAGTATTTTGGAAGCTAAGAAGAGTCAGCCCTGGCTTTTATTTGGATGGGAATCTGCCAATGAATACCAGGTGCTGTAGGCTATATTTCATAGGAAGGAGCTGGCAAAACCGTCCCTCGCCTAAGAAAAACTGTAGAAATTCATGGAGTCACCATAAGCAGATAGGTGACTCGAAGACACATATACATACAAGCATTCAAGGTCCCATTCCACCCAACACTTTCTAAATTTCAATAGCATCTACTCCTGGGCACGTATAGACACTGTAAGCTGAAACTGAGTATTGAGGCAAAGCAAGAGTGAATAATTTGTGTTAGATCAGCCCTGGGACATATCTCTGAGATCGTCCCCAGGCCAAATGGACTACCAAAAATGGGAAAGAGGAGCCCAAATTGAAAGACTACTTGGGGTTTAACTTTTTTTTAAAGTCAAACTGTGCAAGAGTAGCTGCAATCTAAATAAAAGGTGAATAGTCCTTCCTAGAGAGGTGATTTGCCCTTTTTTTAGCAGCTGGTGAACCTGGAGGTGCCAAGGCAATTAAAAAAATACTGCTGGGAGCCACACACATCCCCAGTGCCACACCTGTAGTAAAGGGATTAACCCTTGGCCTACCAAACCTATGCCTGTCTGCTCAGAAATAAGCTTCATTGAGGATTTGTATTTCCACCCAAGGGAGTGTGAATAGGATTGTGTGATGATGATGCTTGTGAGAAGTCCCTTAGAACTTCTAAATAAATAGGCATGAGTTTGGGATGCTTGCCACCTGCTTTCTCTGAATTCAGTTTGATTGGAATCAAGTGGATCTTACTTCCACAGCAATGATTTCAGATATGAATAATTAGGAACAGGGTTATCAGTGACTGTCAGTTTCATTTCTCTTCTTAGGAAATGATACACCTTGCAGAATATTTTGTGGACAGTTCTGCTCTAAGCACTTCACACAGAAGTAAATTCCATTGACTTAGGCTACAATTAAAAGTATTATGGACCTGATATAGGACACATCCAGCACAGTCTGATATGCATGAATCTCTTTATTATTGTATTGAATTAGAATTCTGATTTTCCTCCAAGGTGTGGAAGGTGGCACACAAATTTACCTCCACAAAAACACTATAAGGTAGGTTACATTGGCATGTAACAGTAAGCTGTTTAGCTGAGGGGAGGTATAACCCAAATCTTGTCTATCTCTAAGTCTGTAACTGGAAAATATTTTGTAATATTTTTGCCAGAGAAGACATACTGAGATAAGGAAAGGAATGAGGAGAGAAACCCCAGAAGTCTTTTTCGTATCCTTCAACAACTAGAAAACACAAGCTTATATAGAAACTACCACCGAGTGAACATGGCGTCCATAGTATATTGTTAATAATAGAAAGGAATGCTTCTTGTGTATTTTAAATTTTTCCCCAAGCAGGAATCTTTTCTGGGTGTTAATAAATGGGTAAGGCTTCTTCCAGTGCAAATCCATACTGTGGAAATTTCCCACTAAACCTAAGAACAATGTTAAGTCAAAATAGCCCCCCAAAAACCTTGGCTGAAATAGCTCCAAAGATGAAGAAACAACTAAGGTAGCTGACCTATGTATTTCTTCTTTATATTGCAAATGAAAGTTATTGAATGCCCGTAGTTACACTTTAACTTCTTAGAAATCTTCCCAGGAAAAACAAAACGAAACACCAAGAGACAGGATTTACAATAGAGATGGAATTTTCTCTGGTTTTTCAGGTTTCAATTCTGGTTCAATCCATCATGTCTTTCCTAGCTCACAGACAACCCTGCACATGTGTAACTTGAGGTAGTGGGGGGGGGGAGACAAGAGCAAGGCGAGGGAGAACAACAATAAAAACAACAACAAAAATCTTGGTTAATATTTATTTCAGAAAATAGCACAGAGAACCAAGACTGAGAACAGAGAAATACTTAAATAAAACTATAAAATAAATAATAATATGGTGGACTGGAGAGAACTAAAGGGATTTTTCTTTTTTTCTTTTTCTTTTTTTGCTGAATTCTTTAAAAAAATCAAAACAAAGAAACAATAAGAATGTACTGATAAACTGTAGGCTGAAAAATAATTTTTTTAAAAACATCTGATCCAGGATAACGACAAATTAAATTATAAAATTATCTTGTGCCAAAGGTATCTCCTCACCACTCCCAGTTTCTTTTCTTCCTTAAACTCTTTGTGTTGGGATAGCTGAGTTGGCATGCTTTTGAAAGAAATAGAAGTAATGCTGCCCATCCAGTTGTGAAAAATTGTCCTTAAAGATTCTGTTTTTCAGAAAAACAATGAAAAAAGCCACATTTTACTTCTCCTCAACCTAATTGAGCACATTGGAGATGACAAAGCCCAGAACCTGTGCTCTTTCTGCTTACATTAGATCTGTTTATCCCATACTGGATTAATTTTGGATGGTCCTGGATTTTGTAGTCCCTCACAGTGCCACATTACATAATTTAGTTATTTCAGAGATCTGCAGTCCTGCTGAAAGCGGGTGACAGTGAAGTGTAAGAGTGCAAAACTGGAGCCCCTACTGCTTCTGGACCGCTCCCTTTGCACTCTATAACTGGAAGAGAAGCCAGAGGAATTCACCTGAGTTTGCCTCAGTTAATTGTATTTAGGGCTGGAATACAAAGAATTAATAGCTGGCCTTCCTAAGGTAGAGAAGGTAGAGAGAGTATAGGTCACATGCCAGTGAGCACATTGGTGGCTAACATGAAGCCTGTGGTTTTATATGTGTGTTATAAGGAGGTATGCGCAAAGACAGAACCTGAGAATTGCAAGGAAGGCCGCAATATAAAAATGTATATGATTTTTTTCAAAGTGCATCCCATGGGGCCAGCAGAGGAGAAGCAGAAATGAGGCAGACTAGAGTCAAATGTTAGTCTGGAAGGTGACAAAAGGGAACAAAAGAGAAAAGGCCATGGAAGAAATTCTGCTGTTTGAGTCCATGTGTGTGTTTGCCATGTTGTGTAAGTGCCAAAGAAACAGGAGGGAGGGGATGTGTGCCAGAACAGACATATTGGGAATCCCTAGTGCGTGGCTTTCCTGGTACCTATGAAGGTTCAGAAGGTTGTGTGTCTAACATTAGTCAGTGGATACATACGTGTGCATGTGAGAGAGAGATGAATCCAAACTCCTGGATGTTACACAATAGTGCTGCATAAGCAAATGGTTTCCCAAGATGATGTGTAGCTGTCACTTCCTTCGTAGCTCAGGAAATGGTTCAGATGTAGGACCACAGTCAGAAGAACCGGAATTGTGTATGACAAGTATTTCCTGTGCTTAGCCTTTGTGTGTACAGGAGAGAGAGAGGGAAGGGATATGTCCAGACGGGCTTAAAGTTCATCCAAGTATATGCGTGTGCACCCCCGACTGTCATGCTGTGGAGAGCGGGTAAACGTCAAAACAGGGCCGAGCTTGAGCTGGTGTTCCCCAGCATGTGAAGAAGAGAAACTATGAGGGTCCTGCTAGTAGAAGGCCATGCCCCTGCACCGACCTCCTCCTGGGAGCAGTGGGCTAGGATCCGTGTTGTGCTGATGTGCGGGTGAAGAGGGAGTAGGTAGGGAGGAAGCCGTAACTAGAGCCCTCTCCGCAGGAGACGGTTACAGTGCTATTATTCCACTTTCAATCTCTTATTATTCCACTTTCAATCTCTTATAGAATCCTGGGGTTTGCAGTTCTAAACTGCAAGCCTCAGGATTCTATAGGAGGTTGAAAGTGGAATAATAGCACCGTAACCGTCTCGTGCGGAAATGGCCTGGAAGGCACCAATCCCATAGGGCTCAAGGGGCCCCAGGCGGCCCCCTTTCCCGCGTGCCTGCCCTGGCCCTTTGCTGTTTCTTCCCTCCCCAACTACTCTCTCTCTCTCTCTCTCTCTCTCTCCCCGTGGCTCCCCTCTCCAGGTGGCTCCGTGGGCCGCGACGGGACGAGGACGCCCACGAGGCCGCGGGGAAGGCGAGGCCGGGTGAGCGGGGCGGCGGCGGTCAATGTTATTTGAGCGGGCTCCCGAGGCCTCGGCAACCGCAGAGCCTACGATGCAGAAAACCGCCTACTACGACGCCTCGGCGCTCTTCGGCGGCTACAGCGGCTACGGCAAAGCGGACGCCTACAGCTACAGCACCGGCCCGCCGCAGCCCTACGCCCAGCCGGCTCTGGACACCGACTACCCGGGCTCCGCCTGCTCCCTCCAAGGCGCCGCGCCCGTCCGCGCCCCGCCGGCCCACAAGGGCGCCGACCTCAGCGGCAGCTGCATGCGCCCCGGCGGAGCCAGCCAGGCCGCCCCTCCGCCGTCGGGCCTGGGAGAGCCACAGCCGCCGCCGCCGCCGCCGCCGCCGCCGCCCCCGCCGCAGCAACAGGCGCCCCCCGCTGCGCTGCCCTCGCCCTCCCCGCCCACCAATAACCCCGCCCACGCGGTTCCCGCCAAAAAGGGCAAAGGCGGGCCCAACGCCCCCGGAGGCTCCACGGCCACCATTAGCAAGCAGATCTTCCCCTGGATGAAGGAGTCCCGCCAGAACTCCAAGCAGAAAAACAACTGCGCCCCCGCAGGTATTCCGCGAGCTCCACTCAGGGCTGGGTCTCGTCGCCTGAGGTTGGGGAACTGTTTTTTTTTTATTACACCGCCCAGAATCCTCCATGCGGTCCGGCTGGGTGTGGAATCCTGAGAAGTGTAGTCCAAAAAAAGAGAGTAATTTTTCCTTTCAAGTTCTGTATAGCACAAGGAGCCTTCCTAGATCACACCAGTAGTGATGGTTCTGCCTCCCTCTCCTGGCTAACTAGGTGCCTCCGGAAATCCTGCAAGCCAGTTGTGAGAGCAACAGCCCCACCCGGGTTGCTACTTCCCAGCATCTGGAATCTAATGGGCAGCCCTTTGAACCACAGGTTCCAGTTGGCTCTGTGAGTTGGTAGCCACAGATAGCCTTGCCTCCATTAACGTGTCTGTTCCTCTTTTAAGGCCTTCTGAACAAGCTCTGGTATTCCATTTTGGGAAACGAATTCTGTACACTACCCCTCCCTCAACTGGGTGATCTTGAGATGTATCTACCACATTTTGCGGTCACTGGGTTTGGGAAGGCTGCTCCTCCACTTGATAAGTTAGTCTTTAAAGTTCAGGAAGCGAAGGCTGCGATGGCACAGGACTCTTCCTTGTTGCCTGTTGAAGGCATGGAAGGGCTGCTTACCCTCCTCTGCAGCATTTCTCCAGAAGAAGAGAGATGGAGGAATCTTAGCAGTCTGATAAAGCAGAGTAAATTACAAAACATTTTCTAGCCCCATTTATCCACCCCTTCCTTTTAATGCCCTCCAGCATTCCGCCTGAGGCTGAATTCTGTGCGACTTGAGTTATCCTCTGAATTTTACAGAGAACTTGTTCCAGTGTGAAGAGGCTCTTTTTCTCTTCCGCTTCCTCTTCCTCATTTACCTTGCAGGGAGTCGGGGGAAAGATCCAAAGGTAATTGGCGATAACTTTCACTGGCCTGGCTTGGTTAAATGCATTTCAGGAGTGGAAACCAGCCTCAGGCCGGCCAAATGGGGACCAAGTTGAACTGAAACGAACTTAGGCATAAATAAATTTTCTGCCTCACCAAGCAAGGGATAAGTCCTCAGTGCGAAGTCTTTCTGAAAACCGGGCATTTGGCTCCTTACCATTAAAGGAGGTTCCTCAGACGTTCCACAGAGAGCCTAAAAGGAGCTATACTTGGAAATTCCTCCTTTAGAATGAATGATTTTTGGAAGTTTTAGGCTGGAGTGGTGTAGGTAAGAAAAGTGGGTACTGGAGGGGAAGGTTGTTTGTTTATGGCATTTGTCTATCGGCTCTCAACCCACCAGGGTCCCTGGGGTGACCTACAAGTGGGAGGGTTCCTTCCTCTTTTGTCATTTCGAAGTTGAATCAGGCAAGGTGTTAGTTTTTCAAAGTCCCTTGCCAAATGTTTTTATTAGAACAGATATATCTCCCTTCTTCTCAGAGGAGACCTTCTTTTGTAGCACATCATAGTGCCAGGGACCAATGGAGATTTTTTCCCCCAACAGTTCCCACCTATTTAGCATGTAGTCACCTCAGTCTTAATGGTACTGCCAACAAGTGTAGCCTCATTCAGTCTGTGAGAGTCACCTATGTGTTGACTCACCATTCAACCACTGATCCAATGGGCCTACTCTAGTTGGGAATCAACTAATAGAATTCAGGCCAATGGCTGCAGATTATGCCAGATTCCATGGCTTTAATGGCCCTTGTGGTATAGTGGCTTGAGCGTTGGATTCCAGCTCTGGAAAACTGACTGGGAAAACAGACTACTGGACTGGGGCATGGAAACCCACCGGGTGAGCTTGGGCAAGCCACACTCTCTCAGCCTCAAAGGAAGGCAAGGACAAATCCCCTCTACAAATTCTGCCAAAAAACCCCAATGATAGATTCACTTTAGGGTCACCCAAAGTGGGATACCACTTAAAAGGCACACAACAACACAACCTCCTACTTTATTATATCGATCTGGCCAACGTGAGAAACCATGTAGGTGTAGGATCAGGAAGGCGGGGGGTGGTGAGGGAGGGAGAAGGACAGAGAAAAAGTGGCAGCTCTAGCCATTCTGAGAGTCTCCCAGTTCTGAGAGTCTCCCAGTCTCATATCCAAAGGGGAAGCATCCCCCGCATGTGTGTGGCTTGCTTATGGTGACTCTTGTCTCCTCAGAGCCCATTTTGGTGCAAACATTTCTAACAAGCAGAAAAATAAAGATCGTGGTGTGGATGTGATGGCCCTCATTTTCCACCCTTTATTCCAAAATCGCCTGGCCTGTAGGCGAAAGGGGGCGAGGGGGTAAGTGCAGCCCTTTACGGCTCGCTACTCATTCGAAATGGCTGCCCTCTTGGAGGGCGACAGAGCGCTCTGAATGTGGCCATTTCTGACGCTCTACCTCTGGGAATCCCCTCTCTACCGCCTTCTCGCTCTTCCCCCGGGAGATAATAAACGCGCCTGGGTTTCGCAGGCGCAGCAGCAGCAGCTCCTCTATTGTCTTCAAACTAGTTGTGAGGCCTGGGTCTCCTTCGTGGTTGGGACCAAACTAGAGAATCTTCCCGGGGTTTGTCAGGCATCGATCGACTTCTCCAATTAAATTCGATGATTTACAACTCTCCTGCCTGGAACTGTAGCTCTCCTATCCCTCTGAGAGTGCGGGAAGACCGGCCCCTATTCTCATTTTACACATGGTGAGCAGGGTGGGCGGGTAGGTAAGTCGGTCAGAACTTGGATAGGAAGATTGGCTCAAAATCAGTTTTTTAGTTTTTTTTAAAAAAAATCTGATGGAATAGAACGATTTGGCGAGAAGTGTCACTTTGTTTTCCCCTTTTCCTAATGACCCTCTTGCCAAATGTGTGCCTGAAACACGGATCGGGGTCCTTTCCTTTCTGAATTCTTTACTTGGCTTTTTGGAAAAGTCAGTGAAGCGCGGGTGTGTGTGTAGAGGGGCTGCTGATGTGGTGGTGGTGGTGGTGGTGGAGGAGGAGGAGGAAATGCTTCAGACTTGCTGGAGGAGAATAAAAGGCGTCCGAAGGGGGTGATGTGCGTGTCCTTAGTGGTTAACACTGCCCGAGGAGATCCCGCAAAACAGCGCGTGGCATCAATTCAGACACATTCCCGGCGGCGTGTAAACGTCTCGATTCGCACAGCGCGACCAGCGCGTCCTGGCCCTGTCTGTGTCTGCATTTTTCATACGGGCGCCCCGGTTTTCCACCGGCCCAGAATGTCTAAAGCATTGTGAATCAACCGGCCCGCGACCGCCGCCTCCTCCTCTTTCTCTCTCTCCTCCTTTTCTTTCTCTCTCTCTCTCTCTCTCTCTCTCTCTCCCCCTTCCCCAACAGGCGAGAACTGCGAAGATAAAAGCCCGCCGGGCCCGGCGTCCAAGCGGGTCCGCACCGCCTACACCAGCGCGCAGCTGGTGGAGCTGGAGAAGGAGTTCCACTTCAACCGCTATCTCTGCCGCCCGCGCCGCGTCGAGATGGCCAACCTGCTGAACCTGACCGAGCGGCAGATCAAGATCTGGTTCCAGAACCGGCGGATGAAGTACAAGAAGGACCAGAAAGCCAAAGGGATTATGCACTCCCCGGTAGGGCAGTCCCCCGACCGGAGCCCCCCGCTCAGCGGCCCGAATCACGTCGGCTATTCCAGCCAGCTGCCCACCGTCGGCAGCCTGAGCTACGACGCGCCCTCGCCGACCTCCTTTGCCAAATCGCAGCAAAACATGTACGGCCTGGCGGCCTACACGGCCCCGCTCAGCAGCTGTTTGCCCCAGCAGAAGAGATACCCGGGCGCCGAGTACGACCATCACGCCATGCAGAGCAACGGCGGCTTCGCCAACGCCAATCTGCAGGGCAGCCCCGTGTACGTGGGGGGGAACTTTGTGGATTCGATGCCGGCCTCGGGCCCGATGTTCAACATCAGCCACCTTTCTCACCCTTCCTCGGCCAGCGTGGACTACAGCTGCGCTGCTCAGATCCCGGGCAACCATCACCATGGACCTTGTGACCCCCATCCCACGTACACAGATCTTACTTCTCATCACACATCTCAGGGAAGGATTCAAGAAGCCCCCAAACTAACGCATCTGTAGTAGATTGGAAACGGATTCAGAGAGAGCGCGCGCGAGAAAGAGACAGAGAGAGATTGAGAGAGAGAGAGAGATGAAATGTACTGGCGTTTAAATTACCTCACTTTTTTCCTAACAGTATAATTACTTTGAGTACTCTGAGCATTAGCGGATTTTTTTAAAAATTATTTTTGGCAAGGAGTGTCCCCCACTAACAGCTACGTTATTATCTTCCTCTTTATTTCTTTGGCAACTAGTCCATAAACATGATTTTCGTTTTCTTTTTTTTTTCAGTTTGAAAGCATAACAGTGCAATATCCTTTAAAAAAAATTAGAATATGCCCACAAGGGGATAATAACTGGTAATGATTTACAGAAAGAAGGTGAGTTGGAGAAATCCATTAGTTTTAGTAAAAAAAAGTGAGTCCTGATGAGGAGTTTACAACGATTGGGACCAAAATGGGGACTTAATTCTGGAAGGGTTAATTTATAAGAACCTTCAGCAATGCAAAAGGTTGCTTGGGACTTAAATAAGATGTATTTATTATTTTTTAAGATGAACTTTTTTTTGGTATCATTGATTATTTAATCCTGGTCTTCAGTGTATTTATGTGGATATTTGTAGAACTTCTTCATGCTCCCTCTACCCTAATTTTGGAAGATTGATTCAGGTCTTTGGTGACTATACATTTTTCACCTATTTAGTATATTTGGTCGGAAATAGAAAGAGTAGTTTTGAACAGTTGTAACAGTGGCTGGTGTTTGTAGTTTATGTAAGGATTAAGCAAATTGTAAGTCAAGTCATAGATTAATACAGAGCTAAAGCATTATCACAAAAGAGCCCTTACTTTTTTATATTTAAAAAAATCCCTTAAAATGATGAAATGTTAATTTATTTCAGATGGTTTGGTGTCATTTTACTTAGAGGTGAAAATGACCTTCCTTGGACTGAGAGTGTATGTCATTTACTATTTCCTGGGTTGCCGTCGCTGGGCGATTTGAGTTTTGCCTAAACTCCATGCAGTACACATCCTAGTTAACATACACTGCAGTCCTACAGAGAGTCACTCAGAACTGAGACGCAGGTGGGAATTGCTCTCAGGAAAATGCATCCAGGATTGTAGGCTTACTATCTGTTATACAAGCCATTTTGTCTGCTTGTTGTCATTTTTTTTTTTTGAAACAAGGATAAAAATAAGCAAAAGCTTCAGATGGTAAACAATGTAATGTCCTTGATGTAGTTAGGATTTCCACACCAGGGCAGGCTTACAAAAATGTCAATTTCTGTTGTTATTGTTATTCTTGTTGTTATGATTATGATTGTTGTTATTATTATTATTATTATTTATACAATATTTATGCTTACCATAAATCAGCTTTCTATATGTCACTTGAAACCCTAACTTACTTTTGCTGAATAAGGAGGGGAAAACAAAAGATGAAGAAAACACTTTGAATGAAATATTTGACAATCAAGTACCTACAAAGGAAAGACTGCATTAGGCTCTAGGAGAAGAAATCCTTTTGAAATGCTCAGAATGGATGAGGTAGGAATGGCTAGATCTATCAATATTTAATATAGTCTTCTGTAGCAGACATTGATACAATCCTTGTGTAAACAAATGTTTCTGCCCAGTACCTGAAAGGGACAAGAAACACAAACACCCTTTCCCCCTGCCCACTCTTCTTCTTTATTTATATGTACCATTTAATCTCTTGCCGGATTTATGGAGCTTTTCTCAATGTAAAAGTGGCATTAGGTACATTGTAGAAATGATACATGCCTATTAATTCAGAAGGAAGTGTTCCTTATTGCTTTGAAAAGCGTTCAGTTAAGATTCAGATCTTCTGAATTCCCACCATAGAACTGTAGCAAAGCCTCACTTTTCAGTTTGACTAATAATGCAGCTCCATCTCTCCTGGCCTGTTAGCAACTCCTGCAATTCTGTTTTGTGCCAGAGGTTTTTATTCCTATGAATGAAATCTGTTACTTCCCCTCCTTACCGTTTGTTTTCCTTTTATCCCCTTCCCCTTTAAATGCCATGTTAAATAATGAGAAAAGATGGGGAAAATGTATCCTTTTGTTAAATCTCACTTTTGCCCAAGTGTTGTAGATCTGTAAACAAACCAGAATAAACAGCTTCAAATGAAGAAATATTTTAACCACTTCTGGATTGCAAGTGGGCTTTCTATGGCTATTTGTTTCTTCTGGCCCTTTTGTCTTTGAAGTGACAATAAAATAAGGAATAATCTGTGTATGGTGAATTATCATTACACCAAGGATTCTAGTAAGGCTTCCAAGAAATATCCAGCAATCAAGCTGATAAATAAAAACTGCATGCCGATTGTATGCTCCCTTCCTCCTCTTGTGAGGGCATATTTCACCCACCCACCTCATAAATCAAGACAATGGGCAAGGACTCCCAGCCTGGGTAGGCCCTTGGTTGTATGTTGTGTCCCTCAGTCCGCATCTGCGGAGTCTGTTGGAGTGGGGGGCCCAGCACCAGGTTCAGCTTAATGTTTTATGGTCTTGGCTTCAAATGATGTCTGGTTGTCTGGCATTATTATTCCCTCTTCAAACCAGGCAAAAAGTATGGGCAGTCTATATGCGGACTGGGGCAGGATGAGAAAGGGGGTAAGGAACATGTTTTGTGATACACACAGACCCAAATATTTTTACAAAGCAATACTGGGATAACTCTACTGGGTTTCTCCTTATATGAGTAGGCAAAGCTTGCAACCTGTGCTGCCATTTTAGGTATTATTATTCTAGTTCACAAAATGTCATCCTTTTAGTGACTAGGACTGTGGCACCTAAGTTTGTTGGTTTATTCAACAGATAAGGCCTTAGAAATGCAGCCTGATTTTTCGCAGTGGTGGTTGTCCCGGCGGCCAACCTTGTAACTAGCATAAACCACGGGAGGAGCCCCAATATATGGGGGCGGAGTGTCTGCCGTCCTCAGCTACTTTTGCCTTTTCGGAGAAGGCCAGCCGCAGAATATTCCCTGGCCTAACAAATGACTTGTCAAGGAATCCCCATCGATTTCATTGGAGCTAACTTCCAAGCTAAAAACAGCAGCAGCAGCAACAACAACCGATGAGTTCCGTGCCAGGGAGAGGGAACGGGGAAGCCGGAGGGTGTGTATTCATAGAAGTCAATGGCAAAACTCCCACAGATTGTAAAGGCACTAGGTAATGTTCAAAGATGTTGCTGGCACCAGGTTTCCTTGGCTTTGGCCCGTCATTTGGATTGCCATAAATTATAAACAACTCGTTTTCGCACCTCACATAAATCCTGCTTCGTTTAGTTTGCAGGACCATTAGGTTATGTGAATAAGACAAGCAGGTCCAACATTACACCTCTCTAGCCGATATCCCTCCAGCCCCGCAAAGAATCTGCAACTTTTCGGGAAGCATCAATGGAAAGAAGGTGATAATATTTCAATTTAACTCGGCTGTAATTTTAGGGATGCCCGATGGGTGATCACCCTTTGAAAATATTCCAAAGTTAAAAGCAAAGAAGGGGATTTAGCCACTTCAGTTAACTGTTTCAGGCCCTGTTTTAAAACGTTTTATGGGGGAAGGAAGACAGACACTACGTTTGGAAGTCGTCTTTCTTTGTTCTTCCTGCTTTTCTTTCAGGGTATCATTTTATTGTTATTTAGCCTCTCCCACTCTGTCCCAAGGGCTCAAGGTGAACTTTATTATTGATTTCTGTTGCTCACCGTGGCATGCAGGGTGGGACAGAGAAGAGCTATGGAGAAGAAAGAGAACGACTTTCGCTGTGGGTAAAAAGCCCTTCACACTCGTTCTCCTCGAAGCTGCAGTCCTACCGCATGCTTTCCAGAGGGGAAGTCCCACGGAAGTTCGTTGGGCTTACTTGGAAGTCAATTGTGTAAGCCACTTGGTTTACCACGAGACCTTAACTCATCAAACGCCTGATATAGCCCCTTACCCTAACTAAACTGGAAATAGTTTCCTGCGCGAATCCTGGCTTCCCCCTCCACCTGCACATCCAGCCCTCAATGAGAGAGAAGGAGGATAATAACAACAGATAGATAGCAGTGGACCAAGAACAACAGCAATAATTTTAGAAACACAAGTTTGCCCTCGCAGAAAAAGAAAACATGCAATGGGTCTGTCTGATTTCCCTTCCTCCCCTCGCTGTTTGGTTCCCATTGCGGGCCAGACAAAACTTATCTGAGGGTGAGGAGATAAAAACTTTGAGGACCAGGCTGGGAACTCTGCTCTTTGAAAACCAATAGCAAAAAACCCCCACACAGATCCCCAAGCGATCAGAATTTCCCAGCCCGATTTACCCTAAAAGCGGAGGCGGGAGTGCGAGGGGCTGGGCGTGCGAGGGCCACGGCGGCCGTTTCAGCCTGTTCTGGTGCTGTTATTCCACTTTCTGAAGAATTCCTGTGGAATCCGGGGGTCTGCAGTTCACCGAGGCCAAGCAGCTCCCTGGCTGAGCATCCTAAAGGCCCCCCCCCCAAACTGCAAACCCCCGGATTCCGCAGGATGTTGAAAGTGGGATAAGAGGACCGTAACAGGGTCGGGCGGAAATGGCCAGCGTGGAAGGGATTGCGCCAGTTTTGATCGAGGGATCAGGGACGGCTCCCCCTTCCTCTCTCTCTGAAGAGGAGCGGGGCCTCCCAGCTGCCTCATGGAGGGGCGGCCTCCCCTGCCGGCCCCCGGAGCGCTCAGACGGGGCCGGACCCTCCTCTTCCCTCCGTAAGGGAAGAGGCGAGCGAGAGGGAGAGCCGGCCGCGCCGCCGCCGCCTCCTCCAGGGCCTCCTCCTTCCTCATTGGCTCGGCGTGAACCCTGTCGCTAGGCAACCGCGCTCGCGAGGGCACCGCTGGGTGGCGGGGTCAATGGGGGATACGCTTTGCTGAAGCCGTTTGCCAGGCGGAGGAGGAGAGGGAGGCCGCCGGCCCGGCTCGCCTGCCTCCCCCCCCCGGAGGGGTTGCCTGTCCTTTTCTCTCAGCCTCCGCTCCCCGCGAACCCCCCCCCCGCACTCTCTTGACTGTAGCAGCGCTGTGTGCGTGCGCGCAAACAAAGGCTTCGGGTAGCCATTTTTTTTTGGCCCAGGAGTAGCGCAGAGGTTAATGGATACCAGGAGGAGCGAACCAAAAAGGCACTTTTCGAGAGAGATGCAAGGCGCGCACCTTGAATCTTTGTGGCAGTTAACACCTCTGTGTTAGGAGTTAGCGCGGCCTCCGTCCTGACCGCAAGATCTCCGTGAAAACAAGGAGGCGGGAGGGACAGTAAAATCCGTCCCCAAACCACACGGGCTGTTCACCAGACAAGCGTCCCCCTCCACACACGAAATGGTCTCCTCCATCTCCCCCTCCGAAAGAGAACGGGCGCCTTGGCAGAAACAAAGGCCTAACATGGAGCCGCTGGATAAACCAGCGGGCTTACTTTCTCTTGGCCGGGGGGGCTCTGCCCCGGGGGCTTACCTCTGAGGCCCCTCGTCTAGGGCCAGTTCCGCACTAGGCTGTTATAGTGCTACTATTCCCCGTTCAACATCCTGTGGAATCCTGGGTCCCTCCCTAAACTGCAAACCCCAGGATTCCGCAGGATGTTGAACGGGGAACAGTAGCGCTACAACAGCCTAGTGCGGAAATGGCTTAGGATGGGGCAGGAAAGGTGTAGTCCCACATTGGTTTACCCGAGAGGAGGCCTAACTGAGCACAGTAGGACTGACTTTCAAATAAGAAGCCTGCCCCAAAAGGTAGCAATCCTTTTTGTCATGTGCCTGGCTGTCTTTTCAACCTGTCCTTGATTGCCATTGTGACCCAGGTGGATAATCTTGTATAGGACTACAATTTCAGATGGTTGCTACTGCTGGGGAGTTTTTATTTGCTTTGATTAGGGCAACTAGTCTGTAAACATTCATTCAGGAACAATCCCACTGAACTCAGGAGCTCTTCCTTCCTTCCAAGTAAGATGGATAGGCCTAAGTCTTCTTGTTAGTCTAAACTAGAGTAGATTCATTGAATCAACTGAATTTACATAGAAGTTGACTTAAGATATTCCTACTAACTCGATGGGTCTACTGTACTCTAGCTGAGGCTAATAGGGAATTAAGCCATAGGGCAAGGCTACAACAGCATGTGTGTTGTGAACCTCAAAAACAATTATACAGATTGGGCGGTGATAATTTTATAGGTCACCAGTTCTTGTACCCCAGCTTCAATTTCCTCTGGATTAGGTGAATGGCAAGCTTGAAATGCCTTGAAGACTGGGATTCTGTTACATTGCATAAAGCAGCCAAATTACAGAAAGAACAAATCAACACTTAGGGTGACCTGCTGTATAGGTTTACACAAGAGTACCTCCCCTCCCATTTTCCGTGGAAGTTAATTCTAGGTGAATATGTATAGTCAGCCCCTTAACATGGGTTTTAACACGGATACAGGATCAGGTGCATAACTAAGTTACTTAGATGTTTTTCATAACAAATAACTGAAGATGCAGTTCTATCCATGTTTATTCAGAAGTACCACCTAATCTATTCAACTCCAGAAAATAAAGGATTGCCAGAGCATTCCTCTACAGGTCTCCTGGCAAGAGATTCCCATTTAGTTTCATGAGAGTTCCCAGGAAAGTGGATAAGACAGGATTGCATCCAAAATAGAAGTAATGCAGAGGTTAGCAGATACTGCCAGTAACAAACCAAAAAGGCACATTTTTAAAGGTGCAAATCTGTATATGTTTACTCAAGAGTAAGTCCCATTGAGTTCATGAGACATGTTTCTCACAAGTAAGCCCCATTCAGTTCACTGAGCTCAAGAGGACTTCTCCCCAGGTGAGTGGGCACAGGATGGAATACTGAGCATTCATAAAGGAAGGAAAATGCCTGCCTTTTCTGAGGTTTCACATTAATATGTGTGTATAGAGTTGCAAACACCAACTGCCAATGGAGTTACAGCAACCACAAGAATGTCATATGATTTTGTTAGGCAAGGAATACTCAAAGGTGGTTTGCCAGTTCCTTCTACTTAACAGAGCCTACACAGTAATATCAGTGATAAAACTCCCATGGTTTATCAGACATTGCCTGTTCCTCGCAGTTTACCAGTTTATTCCCTTCTGGCCTGGTCCACCTCTTTAAAAGACAGGTAGGCCAGGCGAAGCACCCAAGAAACACCAAAATAAAGGAAAGTTGTTCAATTTAAGATGCTTGAGTCCCTTTCCTAAACATGAAGGTAGGTTTTATTCAAACCAAGAGACTTAGTTTGAAGGAAATATGAATTCCTGCATGCATTCCTGAGGGCCAATATCAAGATGCAGCCAGCTCAAGAAAAACATTAATCATTGAACTGTAATGGTCTAAGCAGTGACTATGGACTTACTTTATAATATTAAACTGATCCTCCATCTTTGCAGTTAAAATTAGCTATCAGAATGGAAAGATTTCAAAGGGTTTAAAGGGATAATATTCTTTCTAAAGGCAACCAGGATTAGGGCTGAAAGGAATATGGTCAGGTTGCTCACATCCTGAGTCAACAGCTGATGCAGCAAGGATTGAGAGCTAATTGGATCTTAGGCTGCATGAGCAGAAATTTAGGCTTGAATCCCATGGGTATTTTTAGCTACAGTAGACCTACTGAATCAGTAGCTGGATAATGAATGAATGCTTATGTAAAATCCATTGGTTCAATGTGTCTACTCTACTTTGCACTACCAATAGAATTCAGGGACATACTGTCCAAATCAGTAATAGTGAACTGTGTTAATAACAGTAATAGTGTTGCTGCATTCTCCTGCATTGGGAATATTTTGTCATCACTTTTCAGGAAGGACATTGGCAAGTGGGACAGCAGAAGGAGAATAGGCATGGGGACTGGGGGGGAGTTTGGAAGCCAAGTCCCTGGGAAACTTTTGTCAAAGGTAGTAGTATGTTTAACCTCAGAGAAGGGAAGATTAAGGGGAGACATGACAACAGCCTTCAAACATTTGAAAATCTCTTGTGTACAGCAATGTTGCTCTCTATTGTTACAGAACAGCAAGAGGGGAAGGAATGGGTGGAAACTGCAGGAAAGCAGAGTTAGGGCCAGGTCAAGTACTTGTTACTAGATTCCCCACACCTCCCTAAGATATCACTGATTCATTTTAGCTTGCAGGTTATAAAAACCTTTTGGCTCCTTTTCACATGTGCGGCTGCCAAAACAAGTGTCACCTATCCTGTGTGGGTAGATCTGATTTCTCCTTTCTAAATGCAGAAGGTCACTCTTATCTCTGTTGAATTCATTTTACCGGTTCCCCAGTTTGGGAAGTTCACCCAGAATCGTGTTTCTGTCCTTTAGGACACTTGCTGCTTGGCCCAGTTTGGTGACATCTGCATATTTCACGACCACCTCTTCAGTTCTTGGCCCAAATAATTTTAATAGAAATTAAAAGAGCACTGGATCGAGAACAGAATACTACCACCCAGAAGCCTCACTTTTCACTTCTGTCCATCTCTTTATCAGGTCCAGAGAAGCAAATGAAACTTTTTAAAACTGATTTTGTTGACTGCAAATGATAAATGACCTGTCACAACCACATTTAAGATGATTTTCTAAATAATGAATATGTCACCCTGCTATCCTCATGAAATTCCCTTCGTGAAATATCACCCATATTATAATATTTTAAAGGCAACATATTTTCCCAGCCTGTTGCTGAGCAAATGTATTAAAGGACAAGGTCCATCCTCCCCGCTCCCGCAAAATGGTCAGAAAATCAGTCTGAAGGAGGCTGCTTTAAGTTGTTCAGGAATCAACACCCAGCTTTTTAAAACAATTGTGCTGAAGTGGGTTTCACTAACAGGCAACTCAAGTAACACCCGTCTTCCACGCGAAGGTGAGATTGAAGATAGGTGTTTAGAAAAAGTTCTGGGCATAACAGAAGGGACTGAAAGTAATACAAACATTCAGCTCAAAATTAGTTTAGTTGTATCTGCCTGATCCAAGGGATGTGTACTCTGAATCAGTCCCACTTGGGGGCAACGGAGCTTACAAGGTTGCTAGCCTCCTACTCCCTTATATGGGAATAAGGCCCATGGAAATCAATCGGACTTCCTTCTGAATAGACATATATAAGAAATAACTTTAATTTTGCGTTGCTGTCCATAGCATTCGGTGCTTAACACAACCCCTCGAAATATCGAAAATAATGGAGGCTGAGACAACAGAATGGGCATGATCCAATCAACAAGTTTTTTTAAAAAAATTCTGTCAGTTCCAGGAAGGATAAGGACTTCAAGCTGTAGATCTTTGCAGGCTTCTTTGGAAGCGATTCCAAAACTCAAATTAGAACAGTAAAGTATTTTTTAGTAAGACTTACCAAACTGTAACCGCATATTATGATCATGAGAGCAAGGTCCGTTGAACCTAAAGACTGACTTCTCAGGAAGCCAGTTTGGGATATAGGGCTATCAAAGTGGCAGGACCAAACCCAGTGCCTTTTGAATGCCTCTCTCCATCTAAAGAAAGATGAAGAGAAGTTACTTTCTGGCTTACAGTTTCAGTATTTCCCCCAGCCAGCATGACCCTTGGTTTCAGCGGTGCTTCTTGCATCCAAATTAGTATAACTGGGGCACATTCAGACAGCACAGTTATAGCGCTATAATTTCGTACTATGGAAATCTGGGAGTTTGGTCGGAAGCCCCACAGGACCAATCTGGTTGAGGATGCTAAGTATCCTTCCTTAAACTGCCAATCCCAGGTTTCCACAGGATGGAACTGTGGCCGTTAAAGTGGAATTATAACGCTATGATTGTTTAGTGCCAACGGTGTCCAACATGAAGGCAGCCTCAGTGGCTCAACAGAATCGGGCGAGAATCCCAGGCGTCTCCTGACAGTTCTGTCTTGATCGGCTTGCCTTCAGTCATAGCCTGAAAGCGTCATTGGGTCAGCTGAATCCGTGGACGGACGGCGGAAGTGTTGTTGGGACAGACCGGGACTGTTACAAAACTTTGCAAGGGATGCGAAACCAAAGGGGGGGAAGATGGGCAGGACAGGTTCCAAGATCCATAAAATTGTTTTTGGAAGAGGGTAAGTGAGGTGGAGGAGAAGGGTGTAATTCTGGGCTCGTGTAGTTAAACCCTCCAAATGAATTTTTCCGATCTGAGAAGGTATTTGAAGAACCACAGAGAAAAGGGTCTCCTCAATATCTCTGCTCCATTATATGCAGCCATCAGAATGGAGAGGTAAAACTTTCCCCTGACTGTACCGATTTCTGGTGGTGGGGATGGCAGGCCGCATGCTTGAATGCAACCTCATCTGGTTTCCAGTGTTTGGACAGGTTCTTTTTGGACTACAGTTCCCAGTTATCTCCAATCAGCATAGCCATATTAGCTGGGGAACTGTAAAAACAAACAAACAAATAAGCAAGCAAGCAAATTGAAATAGTCGGAGCTCTGTCTCTCCCCCAACCCATAATAGGTATCCAGGGCAACTATTTGCACTCCATGCTGCTAGAATTCTGTCTTGTTCTTTTCTCTGCCGCCTTGGGCGCAAACCAAACCAAACCAAACCACCTTTTACTTGACTGCAGGTAGATCCTGTTCGGGTTTACTCAGATAAAAGATCCACCATATTGTGGTTCTCTTCTGGGCAAGACTGCAGGCAACCGGAGTCTCCACTCCGGAGCAGAGCGTGACACCTGGTTAATAAGAGGGTACCCCCTCCCTCTCCACCTACACAGCCTCCCCACCGTTTCCATGTATGCTTGTGACCCTAGAGGGGATGCTACGCGGGGCTCTTGTGGGAACATCTCCTCCAGAGGAATAAATGCAAGGAGCCAGCGTGGTGTGGTGGTTTGAGAGCTGGAGTAAGACTCCAAACCTGCTAAGCTACGAAAACCTCCTGGTTGACCTTGGGCGAGTCATACTCTCTTCGTGTAAGAGGGAGGTAATGGCAAACTTGCTCGCATAAATCTTGCCAAGAAAACCCCATAACAGGCTTGCCATCACTCGGAGTTGACTGGAAGGCTCTTAACAACAAACCAGAAATTAGAGGCTTTTACTTCAGGATGCCATGTTGCTGTGTGCCTTCAAGCCCTTTCTCCCAAGGTGAAACCATCATGGGTTTTCTGGGACTGAGAGTGTGTGACACACCCAAGGTCAACCAGCAGGTTCCCATGGCTGAGAGGGAATTGAACCCTGGACTCCAGGGTCATAGTCCAGCGCTCAAGCCACAAGACCACGAAGGATGTCATGCTACATCTTTTATTTAGGGGACCTTCGAGATGGAACTTCGTTCCTTTGGAACAGCCACATAAAATTAAGCAAAAGAAAGTCAACATTTTTTTGAAAGAACCAAGATGTTGAATTTAGATCTATTCATCTCGGACGTAAAGCCACAGACACATATTAGCCTATGTTCACCAAAAAATGCTACAGTCCTCCCATGCGTAATCTGGTACGAGAGTCGCCTCTCTCTGGGTACAATAAATCACGCCCTTCTTCAGGTTGCCACACTGCTACACCTTAGCCGACTTTGTCTTGTTGTTGTAGTGTTCATTCAAGTTGATTCTGACTCGTAATGACTCCCTCCTGGCATGTTCAGAGAGGGCTTGCCCTTGCCTTCCTTTGAGGCTGAGAGTGCGTGAGTTCTGCTGGCTGAGCGGAGATTCAGACCTCGGTCTCCAGAGTCATAGTCCGACACTCAAATCACTGCACCTCATTGGGTCTCAATGGAGTTTTATGGCCCCCCTAAAGACTAACGTATTTTTCCTCGGCGTTAACAACTTTTCCCCCAATAACTTCTTTCGGCTTTCAAACCCTACCAAGGCAAGATTGTTTCACACAGATAAACTAGAAATACAACAGCCCTTCTCGAGGTGCGCTGATTTAGGTGCAGTCCTCCTCCCCCCATTTGTAGGGCGGGCAGAGAGAATCAACGATGAGTCCACCCATCTGAACCTTCCCTCTGATTCAACGGGACCTGTTTCCAGAGCCTGAAAAAATTACCCTTTGGGCGCTTACTGGCTGGGGGATTCTGGGAGTTCTGTCCAAAGAAGTAACTTCCCCCAGCTCCACATGTTTTCTAGAGGGGATCATTGCAATGCGAACGCCCCAGGATTGACTCTGTGAGTCAATCAAGGCCATCCAGAAAGCTCACGATCAGGAGGGGACTGGTACTTGTCGCTTCCTCTCAAAAACCCACGTCTCTGTCAACAGGTATTGAGGGGGAAGGGGAGCTGGCTGCCCTCTCTTTCTGAAGACTGCCGCGCTCTCTTCTGCCTTCCAATAACACGTGTTCATTTCTAGCGAAACGAAAAACTCCCACCCAGATGCAATGACTTTGTTGGCCATTTCCGCACTAGACTGTTATAGTGCCATTATTCCACTTTCAACATCCTATGCAAACTCCAGGATTCCGTAGGACGTTGAAAGTGGAATAATAGCACTATAACAATCTAGTGCGGAAGACACCTGAGAGGCCGGGGAGAAGAGAAGAAGAGCGCAAAGAAGAGCCGCTCGGCGGGCTCTCGCTTCGCAGCGGGTCCCGGGCTCCTCGGAGGAGCTGCTTTGTTTGCAGCCAGGCGGCGGACGCCCTGCGAGCGCATTAGTCCAGCCAGCGCGCCTTCGAGCCACCGCCCATAGTTCTTGAATTGCTGTTTTTAAGAGGGCTAGCAGAGCCAAGAAAACCCCCAACGCTTCTTCTCACCCAGACGGAGGGAAGGAATTTTTTCAGTGAGAAAGGAAAGCTGAGCGTCCTTAGCTGGGAGCGGGACCATCCAGGGGAAGCAGGCGAGCGAACGAAGGGCTGGTTTTATTGAGGAGTCATTAATCACGCCGCGTGCGCTTTTTTCCCCTCGACAGCGGCCCCTCTTCCTCCAGCTCCAGTCCGGGGCCAGCTGGGAAGCGACCCCAACGGCTAACCGGGGCGAGGCACAACCTGACCCTCCTTTCTCCAGCCCTCACCGACTACACGTCTGGGCTGCCCGCAAGCCTACGCAGAGAAGGGAGGGAAAGTGGGTTCTCGTATACTTCCTTGATCTCACAGAAGGAAAGACTGATATAAATATAACATATTTCAGCAAATTATTTATTGAAAATAGAGGATGCTTGTTTCAGGTATGAGTCAGTTCCTGCCTGCCTTCCTTCCTTCTGTGATTCCCCTTATTAAAAATCTCAAACCACTCATTTCAACAGAGCTGGGGGATCAGGAGAAGACTTGGTATTTGTTGCCTCAATGTGTATTTTGTTGACAAAATACAACAAATCCTTAAAATACAAACAAATATTTAAACTATCGGTGAGGAAGAGCTTTCCAGACCGCAGTGGTATGACTTTTCGTCTGTTCTGACAAAAGTTCCCCATAGAGTATACCATTTTCCTTAACTATGAAAATGTCTGGAGCAGTTCTAAAGGTTGGAAAGAAATGGCATCTGCACTGATCTGGGAGTGGGGCCATTTCCACCCTACACTAATACAGTGCTATTATTCTACATGCAACCTCCTGTGGAATTCTGGGGTTTGTAGTTTATTGAGGCCAAAGAGCTCTCTGGCTGAGAATTCTAAAGACCTCTCCCTAAACTGCAAACTCCAGGATTCCACAGGGTGTTGAAAGTGGAATAATAGCACTATAACAGTATAGTGTGGAAATGGCCTGGGTTTCACTGGGCTGGATCCAGGCCTACTCACATTCACTCACATCACTAATTTAAGCCTATTAGTCTTAAATTAGTCACAACAACCTAACTTGGGAATGGAATTCATAGTCCTCCAGATGTTGTGGGACCACAACTCTCCTCAGCCCTTGCCAGCACTGCCCATGGCAAAGAATGTTGGGAGCTGCAGTCCAAAAACAACTGGAAGCTCCTCATCCCTAGCATAACTCCACGACTTCAATAGGGCTTACTTGTGAGTAGACCTGCTGCAGGCTCTTTCCACTACACCTCAAAGCAGGCACAATTTACAAGTGCAGAATTTGCTTCTAAATAAATAGGGACAGGATCAAGCTATTCATGCACAAGCCATGTATACGCCTAATGTGAGTAGCAAAATATGTATTGACCTAGGATCCAAGGAGCCATACAACTGGTTCCATATGAAAATTCAGACTTTATTTCCCTAACAACAACTCCACCAGCCTATGACAATAAACTGCTCCTGACACTGATATTTCAAGAAGCAAATTGTGATATGGCACTATTGTGTGATGGTCTCCTGCTGTTGGAATAGTAATCTCCTATTCGTTTATGTTTAAATAGAACCCTGAGATTTAAGGTTTGGTGGGAAAGCCATGTGTACCTTCATTATGAAAGAATTCTGAGCTCAAGTATTTGCTTTGATCTGGTTGGAACTCATACTGGTTCCACACAAGAATCCACTGCTAATTATCCCAAGGTTTTTTTCTCCCTTTCTGTAATACAGTTTAGGGCTGGGAATGACATACTTTGTCACTGCTTTTGTTAGATAACCAAGACCCAGAAATGTTTGCTAATTTACTGCAAATTTAACTTCTGACCATACTTAATCTAAGAATTGTGTGAGGTCTCCTTGCCTTGAGATTTCCAAAGAAAGTCTGGGAGAGAATCTACAAGCAAGCTTTAAATATCAGACATCTTGGCTTAGGTTAGGTGGTTAGGGCTCACAACTCTCAGGCTCTTCTTTCATGCTGTGATCTAAAATTCCAGTCTCAGGGGGCCCATTTGCTTTTTGAGAGCAAACATAGCGTATATTAATGCCAAAGGGAAAAAGGACAATGTCCATTTCACTTTTCTTCCACCTAGTACTCAGGAGGGAAATAAATTTTGAAGCCCTGACATTTGGGGCACTATAGGAAAAAAATGAGAAAAATCTCAAAAGGAAAATCTGTAAAAATCCAATATAAATAGGTTCCTCAGTCTGAAAGGTGATTTAGCCTGTAAGTCAAATCATCATCAGTGTGCAGAGCATACATTCTGCAGACTTACACACATACATTCCTGACTGCTTCTGGAAATCCCCCACCAGTCGCAGGAGTGAATACTTGGATGAGAACCTTTCCCATTTCCTCACAAGTGTGGGCTGCAGTGGAGTCATCTGCACGCTGGCGTTGCAACCCTCTGCTTTGCAAATAAAAAGGCTCGAAGGAGAAGGACCTTCTACACCTGTGGGTGATGGTGAAATGCCAAGATTAAGCAACCCTGCAGCCTTTAAGGGAAGGCTGGGGGAACTGTAAAGTCCATTTCCCATCAGCCCTAATTAGCTTGGACATTGGTGAGGCATGATGGGAGTTCATCAGCACCTAGAAGTTTGCTACAAGGAGTAATAGATTATCTTGCTGGTGACACAATACAAGTACTACTTTTTCTTGTAGCTCGTTGCAACAAAGGAAACTGCTTTCTTTCTGCTGTTTGTAAAAGAAAGGCTCATCCTGATCTACCTTATTGGCCTGTCTTAAATGTAAACCACATTAATGATTATGATGCTTTTTTTTTAAGTTCTGCATTTTTTAATATTATTAATTCAGAATATCCTAGGCCCATTAAGTAAGTTGGGCTTTTCAGTGCTTATTATGAATTCATGAAGGGTAGCTATGTTGTGTGTTGCATCAAAAGCATAAAAAAGGATGCCTTGAATACAAACAGATGGTTGATGGCACCAGCAGCCTGGTCTTACCATTAGGCACCCACTGCAGGTAACTGATTTTGGATGTCATAAAAGTGCAGCAAATTGTTAGCTGTTTAATTTGTTGTTGATGTATTTTTACTGCCAGAGGAAAATGCTTATGGGATTTTTCTATCTTAGGTGACAGTGTAAGTTCAACAGAACATTTTCAAGTAAATTGGTTTACTGAAATGGCTTTCTAATTCCCTTCCACTCTTCATACTTTTTGAAGTGTCAATTTCTTAAAAAAGGCTAATGTTTCTTCTTTGTAAAGCAATTATATTTCTAATTGTGGATTGCATTTAATTGTGTATTACTGTATACTATTACAACAAAAATGTAATCATACAAATATGATATTCATGATGAAAACTGAGCCTCTCCTAAGCTGCCAGCCTTCAGATGTGTTGGACTACACTCCTGTCATCCTCTTGTTGTTGTTGATGGGAGTTGTAATCCAGTATATCTAGAGGGCATTGGATGGTGAAAATTGTTGTATTCAGCTGATAGTTACTGAGGATTTGTTTGATAGGAGGGCAGCTGTTCTTGAATTCAGATATCAAGAACATAAAAACAATTGTTTGATAATTTAATACTATACTCAGCCCTCCACATTTGTGCGGTTGACTTTCACAGATTTGCTTATTTGCGAGTTTCTTCAATCCCTGTCTCTCCACCTCAGGTTCTTCTTTTCTGGGGGAACCTTTCCTCTTAGTGGCTCCAATCAGGCTCTGCAGTCCTTTAAAACCCACCTCTGGTCCCCCTCCTCCTCCATCAGCCACTGCTTGGTCAGCTAAGAATGGCTCACAGCTCCATTTCTCACCACCAGAAACCCTCTCCTGATGCCCCACACATACCCAAGGAAGGAGGTGGGTGAGAGAGGGGAAGTACAGGGATACTCACCCCTCTTCTCTCTACTTTCCTTGACCTGGTTTGGACTCTGGGTGTCCATTCTGTGCACTATGCCTCGGCCCCCTTCCCACAGACACACACCTATCCATTTTGATATTTGCGATTTTTCCACTTTTGTGAGGCTCCTGCACCCCTAACCCTAGCGAACGGGAAGGGCCAACTGCATACTACTTTTCCTCCCTTGGCAATTGAATTTTCTTTCATAATAACCTGGGGTGGGGGTGGAGTGGGGTGCAGATCCCAGTGATGTGCCTTCATTCTCTATTTTCCTGTTTCTGACACACCTCTCTGTCTGTCTGTCTGTCTGTCTCCCCTCCCCCCACATTCCTTCCTACCCAGAAGGGTCATTTTTGGCAGATGTCTGGAAAGTCTACTTGTGGTGGGTATTTGAAACTAAGGCATGGAGCTTCCCACCCCTGCAGCAGAATGAAGTGGCAGAAAGGGATGGGTTAAGTCAACAGACAAGCTAGGGAGCAATACCACATTCTTTTAAAGTTCTCCCATCTCAAAACAGCAAGAACCTCCTTACAAGTAGAAAACTATTAGAGTAGAAGATGGGCTAAGCTAGCACCTCACCCTCTACCCTCTTCTTTTTATTATTATTATTTTTAATTAAAATTCCATATAAGTTAAAATGTATATATATCATGTGTTGTTTACAATATTACATATTGTACACCATTCTTACATAACTTTACTATGATTATTATTTTCTGTACAATGTTAAATAATTATTTCCTTCCTTAATATATTGTTCAATCAACCCCTCCTGCCCCACCCTCTCTATCCTGTCCCCCCATATTAACAATACATTATATACTGATAATGTGTTTTTGCCATCAATTCATCTTTCCTCCTTTCTTCTCTCTCTATATCCTTCCCCCTCCCCCTTTAGCCTTCACTTCCTTATTACAGGTTTTCCCCCCTCCAATCTCTTTTTTTCCCCTTATTCTAACCCTCCTTAGTGTGAAATCTCTTTTTGTTGTTGTAATCTACCTTAATTTTTCCTACTCAATCTATATTCCCGCCTTAATATAAGAGTTACCTTTTTCAATCTTTTATTTGATTCTATACTTTCATCTTATTTCTCTTTCACCCATCTAATAATTTCATTCCATTGCTTTTCGAATTGTTGATTTGAGTTACTTTTCAGCATGTTGGACAGTTTTTCCATTTCAATAATATCCATCACTTTAATCTTCCATTCTTCATGGGGGGGGCTCTATTCCTTCTTTCCAGTGCTTTGCATAATTCAATCTTGCTGCTGTTATTACATTTAATAATATTTTCCTTTTTGTCCTCATTTGGCTGTTCCTTATGATCATATTTAATAAATATGTTTCCGGAGTCATCTCAGATTTAATATGAAGCTGCTTAGTGATACTATCATGAATCTTTTCCCAGTATTTTTGGAAAACCTACCCTGTTCAGGGAGGCATTTTTGTTGTTGTTGTTGTTGTTGTTTGTTTTGTTTTTGAAAAACAGAATTTCAAAATGATAACCTACTTGACAACCTACTCCATTCCAGTCCATTCTAACACCTTATTCTGTTGCACATCCAGAGCAGGCTTGGGACTTTCTCTCTCTCTCTTCCCCCAAAACCTTCAGGCTTTTTGTGCATTCCTCACACCTTCTTGTCTCTTTTGAATTCCTACCTATATAGCCTTGAGTAGTTTGTCTTGTCTGAACCCCTTTCCTCCCTTCTGATTCTATTCTAGAAATCTTGCTGTTGTGATTTATGACTTTCAGATGGATTCCAAGGATTTTTCCTGCACAAAGTCCATGACCTTGCAGTTGGATATTCAGGGCTGGGCCTCCTGTTAGCCATATGGTGGGCCACCTCTGGCCTTGCAGAACTTGCTGGACTAGAAGCCCCATTGTCCTTTACCTCACCGGCTAAGGTGGATAATAATTGGTGTCCAAGGATTTCTGGAAGGTTTGGCAACCTGGTATCATGCAGAGTAGGGGGCAATCTGGCTTAGGATAGAGTTTTGTAGTCCTACACATCCAAGTAGGAGGAGAATTCTATGGATATGGTGAACTGCCTAAAAGACAAATAAATGTCTGAGAGCAAATCAAAGCTGATCTCCCACTGGATGCCAAAATGAATATACTGAGGCTATTGTACTTTGGACACATCATGAGATGACATGACACTGAAACAGAATGCATGGAAAAGTAGAAAGCAGTAGGAAAAGAAGACAATTATGTTAAAGATGGATTGGCTCCATCCAGGAAGCCACAGCCCTGAGCTTGCCAGACCTGAGCAGGCTGTTGATGAATAGGGCTCTTTAGAAGTCTCCCATGCATAGAGTTCCCACAAATCAAAGCCAAGTTGAGAGCAAATACTGACAATAGTAATCTACCCAGGTGGCCTATCCTTAGGTGTGACAAAGGATGCTGACCTATTTTGCCAGTGCTAAAATTAAACTCAGCTGCATGGTCATTCAATTTCTACATGGATAATGACAGGTTGAGCGAAGTACCATTTTGTTTTTTTGCCTCAGCCAGGGGATTGTGGTCTTTAGCCAGCCCTGAGGGTGACTTGGGCCATTTCCACACTACATTGTTATAGTGCTATTATTCCACTTTCAACATCCTATGGAATCCTGGGGTTTGCAGTTTAGGAAGGGGCGTTTAGAATTCTCAGCCAGAGAGCTCTTTGGCCTCAGCAAACTACAAATTCCAGGATTCCACAGGATGTTGAAAGTAGAATAATAGCATTATGACAATGTAGAGCAGAAATGGCCTAAGACATTCAGCAGAACCCAAGTGTCTTTGCTTCTCCATAGAACCATAGAGCTGAAACACACTACAAGTGCAGCCCCCTGCCATGCAGGAATACATATGTAAAGCAATCTCAGCAGAGGGCTATCCAGTCTCTGTTTAAAAACCTCCAAAGAAAGAGACTCCATCACACTCTGAGATAGCATATTCCACGGCTGAACAGCAATTACTGACCGGAAGTTCTTCCTAACATTTAAGTGTAATCTTTTTTCCTGTGGTTTGAATCCATTGCTCTGTGCCCTAGTCTCTGGAGCAGCAGAAAACAAATTTGTTCCATCTTCAATATGTAATCCTTTCAAATATTTAAACATGTCTATCATGTCACAACCTTCTCTTCTCCAGACTAAACATATCCAGCTCCCTAAACTGCTCCTCATAGGGCATGATTGCCCTTCTCTAGACATGTTCCAACTTGTTAACATCCTTTTTGAACGTTGGTGCTCAGAACTGGACACAGTAATTGTTTGAATCGTTTTTTTTTACCCTTTTCGAAAATGGAGACATTTACCCGGCTCCAGTATGTTGGGACTTCTCCTGTTCTCCAGGAATTCTCAAATGTTATTGCCAGTGGTTCTGAATTTACTTCTGCCGTCTCTTTTAATGATACTGATCTGGGAGATAGCTCCCATCTACACTTCTACTATGGCAGAAGAGATTAGTGGGAACAAGGGATTCCCCTCCCAGTTTCTACTTCTATTTCCTGTTCCATTTTCTTTGTGTCATTGTGACACACTCATTCCTTTGGTTCAAATTGCTTTGGTTGTTTTTAAAGTTTGTTTGTTTGTTTTCTTGCCCAAGCCTTGGTTTCCCATTGCAGAGAAAATCTAAACAAATGGCTCTCTCTTCTACAGCAGGGAGCACTTGCCATTTGGAGGGCCATTTGTATTTTCCTTTTCTCTTTTTTTAAAAAAATCTAATCCACATGCTTCACTTTTCCAGCACCAAAGTATTTCAGCTTCCTGTATTTAAAAGAAAAGAAAGAAAAGTAAAGTTAGATCTTATCCAACCATGCATATTTTATACTTCTATACTCTCTTAAGGAAGAAAAATGTATTTCTGAGCTAAATATATCACTGGCAAGATATATCCAGATTTGTGCCTATATCATGCAGAATGCCTGTTAGAAACATATCTCTGTGGCTTCTGTCTACGTGGATATCCTTCCAGATCATCTTAACTGGCAGAAACAAAAATAATATCTTGCCAAAATGTAGGCCTATGAATCTTAAATCTCATCCCACCCCTGTATAATTTTTAACACCCTAGCCAGTGGAGCTTCAAAAGTTTTGCATGATGTATTTTATAAATTTTTAGTTTGCCCAATAAAAATATAATTGTTTTGTGGATTTTGGATGCTTTTCATATATTTGATTCAGTTTTTGACTTACTGACGTCCTCCAGTCCTTTAACAATCCTATGAAGACTGATTGGGAGTGCCACACTGCTGATTACTGGGGAAGAAGAAGTTAATAAAAATGGGATAATTGTAACCATGCTTAATACCAATGAAGCAATTATAACAAAGCTAAAGTTCACTTTGAACCATATCTTGGTATGGTACAGGATGTAACATTTTCTCTAGATAAAAGATTTCAGAACTTGAATGCTGACCACATTACCATTCATAAAAAACAGCCTTTCTTTTTATTTCTATAACCAACTGTTTTATAATCTTCCATTGATTTTGCAAAAGCCAAAAATCTTACTACAAATACTGCAAGTGATGGATAAAATACACTTCTTGAGATTTAATTTTTAGACAGAAATCTCTAGTACAGTGGGCACTCTGGATCTGCAGGGGTTTGGTTCCAAGACCAAAAAAAGTGAAAGATTGTGTCCCATATTATTAAATGGTGCTGAAGTGCATGTGGATGTTTCAGCATCTCTGCATTCATTGTCACCACCATTTTATATATAGGACATGAAGATCCATAGTGTACAGAGTTTGCGGGTTTGGAGGATCTGCTATATCTAGTCTCAGGGATTTGTGTGTGTGTGAGAGCGAGAGCGAGAGAGAATTCAACCCTCAAACACAACATATCTTAACAGAAGAAAAGTACAGTTGTCCCTCCACATCTGCAGGTTTTACTGTTGCAGGTTTGATTATTTGCTGTCCCTGCTTGCCTCCTCCCTGTGCACTTTCGTGCCCGCGGCTGCCAGTGCAATTGTGCTGGCAGTGGGCAAGAGACTGAAGAGGAGGGGGATCTGTCCCCCACGCTCTCCTGTCACCGCCGTAAAGGGAGCAGATCTTTCCCTGCCTGTGCTTTCCTGAGCTGCTGCCCACACAATCGCATGTGCAAGGGGTGGCAAGAGAGTAAAGGGTAGGGAAGATCTCCGTCCCATGCTCTCCTGCTACCCATGTGATCATGTACGTGGGGGCGGCAAGAGAGTGAAGAGGAGGGAATCTCTCCCCCCCACGCTCTTCTGGCTGCCAATGGTTATTTGCACTTTTTTGACTTTCATGGGCGTTCTGTATCCCTAACCCTCACAAATGTGGAGGGCCTACTATACTTGAAAGAGTTCTCTGGATGTGTTGAACTATAATCACCTTTAACCTTCCCCTTCCATCATTGTGAACAAGCCATGGATTTAATGAGTCTTTTAGTCTAACTCATCTGGAGGGTTGGGTGAATCTAGCATACAGTATTCATTGAACTGATGTCTCCCATTTAAAAAATCCATCTTGATTTGCAGTTGAATTAAACATCCTATTTATTTCCCACTCACCTTCCAACATGTTCCAGAAGATGGTCATGAGTGGGATTACTCCATTTGATTCTTCATTTTATTTTTATGACAACTTACGGGGCAGGTTAGGCTTGAGCCATGAGCTCCATGGAGCAAGTGAAGGTTTGAACACAGGCCTCAATTCACTGTTCTTAACTGCTATCAACACAGTCAATTAAATATTTTAGGTATCCATTCTGTTTCTTGGATAGGCTGAGTCATGAATTAGGTAAATTGGTTAAATTAACATTACATGAACTCAACTTAATGGTATGTTATAGGACAGTGGTTCTTAACCTGTTCTTTACTGGGAACCCCCTGAAAATATAATTTGTTGCTAGGGACCCTCAAGACTTAACTCAAGATTTAAATATTTAAATTTAGATGTAAATATTCAAATATTTATTTATTTATTATAGGCTTCTGGAGACTAGGATTCCAATTCCTGTTCAGACACTGGGTGACCTTGGTCAAGTCATGTTCTCTCAGCCTCAGAGGAAGGCAAAGGCAAATCCCCTCTGAATAAATCTTGACAACCATCCCTCCCTGGGATAGGTTCATCTTCAGGTGACCATCGCTATGAAGTGACTTGAAGGCACACAACAACAAAGTGTTGCTGACACGGGGAGGTTCTTTCTAGCCATCCTGTCTTTCCTGTTTGAAAACTAACTTATGGCAACTCTAAGGTGAACCTATCATGGGGGTTTTCTTGGCAAGATTTGTTGCCTTTGCCTTTCTCCGGGGCTGAGAGAATATGACTTGCCTGATGTCACCCTGTGGGTTTCCCTGACTGAGTGTGGAATCAAACCCTGATTTCCAGAGTCAGCAGGCATGTGTGTGCACCCAAATTGCTCCCTTGTTTGCAAACAAGGAAGCAGTTTCAGCACCCCCCACTCCCCCACCCACCCACTGGTGCATCCCTATTGCTGCTGCTGCTGCTGTTGGTGTCCAGCAGCAGGGCTTCACAGATGTTTTGGACTACAACTTACCAATAGTCATGCTGAATGGGGCTGATGGGAATTGTAGGTCAAAACATTTGGAGAGTCTAATTTTTCAATATTATTTTTGTTGTTGTGTGCTGTCAATCACTTCTAACTTATGGCAACCTTTTCATGGAACTTTCTCAACAGGATGTGTTCTGGGGAAGTTTGCTATTGCCTTCCTCTGAAGATGGCAGAGTGTGACTTGCCCAGGGTCTCCCAGGAGGTTTCCACGGTGAAGTGGAGATTTGAACTCTGGTCTCTTGGAGTCCTAGTCCAACACTCAAACTACTACATCATTTTGGCTCTCAAATATTCCCTGGCACTGGTCTAATCTTACACTATATAACCAAAAGTAAAGCCGAACAGAGATTAATGGGGTCCACTTCCTTGTATCAAGATGCTTCACTGTAGTCTGAGCAGCAACTTGAGAACTCACCGATTGCAGCCGGGCTTAGGCAGGCCACTTTTTTCTTGTATTGGCACCACAATTACCAACATGTACCTGATAACACTGACCACTTAGAGGTGTTGGAAATATTGTAACAGAAACAAGGAGCCTGTGGCTCCATAGATGTTTGTGAACTATAACACTCATAATCCCACATCATTGGCCATGCTGGCTGAAGCTGATGGGAACTGGAGCTCCATGTCATTTGCAGGGCCACCGGTTGGTTGGCCAATAGTTTGAATAGTCCTCCTTCTTGGCCCACAAGATGCTGGTGGCTTCAGGTTTTCTACTCCATGTCATACACCCTCAGGAAAACCCATGATAGGGTTGCCTCAGGTTCTCCAAACCCCATGATTGGTTTGCCTTAGGATCTCCCAAAGTTGGAAATTACTTGAAGATGTGCAACAGCAACAACATAGGTTTGATATCTTACACTGCACTCCTTACATGAAGGATTTGTGAGTGTGTGTGGCTAAAATTCTATTACTCGCCTGAACTTATATTTCCTCCAGAGAAAGTCTTGCTGTGTCCAATAGGGCTGGTTTCCTTTCAGACAGTCTTATGGATTTATCTGGATCAATTCAGTCTGGCTTCAGGGCTGAGACAGCTTTGGTTGTCTTGGTAGACAAATTGTGCAAGGAACTAGACGGGGGATTGTGTTGCTGTTGGTTCTGTTGGACGTCTCAGAGGCTTTCAGTACCATTGACCATGGTATCCTTCTGGGATAAGCTCCTGAGGGCATTGTTTCACAATGGTTCTGGTCCTTCTTGGAAGAGTGGGCTCAAAAGATGGTTGCTGGGGGATACCTGTTTAACACCTTGGCCACTGGCTTTTAGTGTCCCTCAGGGCTCAGTTCTGTCTCTCATGCTGTTTAATATGTACATGAAACCACTAAAAGAGGTCATCCAGAGTTTTGGGGTTTCTTGCAGTTTCCCTTCTTGTTGTTTCAATCCATTGGTTCAGATCCTACCAGAAGAAAAAGATAAAATGAAGGCAAGTTTTCTCCACCTTTCATGTGACAGAACTTGAGATATTTGATGGTTATCATATCACCTTTTGTTACAGCTGAACATGGCCAACTGTCTCAGCTATTCTTCATAATGTTTGATTTACAGACCTAGTACCTTCTTGGCAGGCCTTCCTTTGATATGTTCTGGCTTGTCAATATCCTTGAACTGTGGTGCACAGAAATGGACATAGTGCTCAAGGTGTGGTCTGCTCAAAATAAAATAAAGTGCTCCTATAACTCTTCTTGTTCCAGACACTACACTTCTGTTGATACATTAGCTTTTTTGCCACCACATCACATTTAGCCTATGGTCCACCAAGCCTCTTTGGTCCTTTTCACCATACTGCTGTCAACCCAGATGCCAGTCATCCTGTATTTGTGCATCTGTTTTTCTCCTGGCTGAATGTAGAGCTTTGCATTTATCTCTGTTGAAATTGATTTTGCTAGTTTTGGTCCAGTTCTCCAACCTATAGGGTCAAGATGACTTCTGATTCTGTCTTTTGAGGTATTAATTATCCTTGCACAAATACACCAGCTTGGTGTCATCTGCAGATTTGATGAACATGCCTTCTATGCCTTCATCCAAAGACTAGGTCCAGTACAGCATCCTACCTTGTAATTTCTCTCCAGGATGATGAGGGACCATTGGTAATCTTTCCTTAGTTTTTGTCCACCAGCTACCTACAAATTCCTCTAGAAGTAGCATAAGCTAACCCATATTTTACCAATCTGTGCACAAGAATATAATGATAGACCCTACCAAACCCTTACTGATATAGATGTTACATCCACAGCATTCCCTTGATGTACCAAACTTGCAAAAAATATATATACTTGGAACACATGACTCCAAGGGTGAGGAACCTTTGGACCTCCAAATGTCTTGGACGCCACCTCCCTTCTGTCTCCTCTGGCATGGTTGCTAGATTGGAATCATGGAAGCTGAAATCTATGCATACAACTTACTGTGGACCAAACATTCCCTACCTTTGCAATATCCTCACTGTTCAAACCAAACCAAATGAAACCACTCAGTCATCACTAATGAAGCTCTTTGAACTTTTATTCCAGTGCCCTGTGTATTGTTTTCGATCAGGCTTGGTCTGGCTAGTTCCCCTTTTCTAAAATTAGCAGCAGATGATTCTAAACATTGTCTACTTCTGGTAACTCATTTGGTACCTGGACTGAACAGATCTCAAAAGAAGTGGTTGCCAAAGATATGAGGGCAACAAAAGCAAACACAATTCTAGGCTGCTTAAATAGAAATATAATGTGCACATCAGTGGAAGTAATAGTATCACTCTATTCTGCTTTGGACAAACATTTCCAGCAATATTCTGTCCAGTTTTGGGTACCATTGTTTCAGAAATCTGCTTGGGAATCTGCTTTCTTGTTGTTGCTTAAAACAACAACAACAACAACAACAACAACAACAACAACAACAAGAAGGATGGTCAATCAGGAAGGAGTGGGGTGTGAGAGAAGTCATCTCAGACATTTTCTGCTTTTAAATGAAAATGAAGCCGCTCTCCCACCCTGCAATATTTGACTTTAGCAAAGAAATGTACCTCTTATGAGCCAGCTCTCTTTCTTTATTGCTATTCTAAATGAAAGTAGTCATTAAGCAACAAAGCTGTTGTTATTATTATTGCCAAGGGAAACAGGAAGCCCATTATCATCATCATGAGACTTCGTACTCACTTGCAAGAAGGACCCACAGAGCACTTACTGGCTGGCTAACTGCAGACCATTAATAGCTCCTTGGTATAGTGGCAGGCATTGTACAAACCATCCCAATCTGCACTGGCTTCCGGATGCTTTTTAGGCCAGCTAAGTCCTTAGAAAGCTCAAGCAGGAAGAGCTGGGGGCAGGGGGAGGAACAGACAGATGGAGGGATTTTCAGAGGAAAGATGGGACTGTAAGGCTGTCACCACTCATCCTCTCTGGCACTTAGCTGGGAGAAGAGCTCAGAAAAGTTGCTTATCTGGACTACAGCTCCCCAAATACTGTGCTAGCTGTGGTACTCCAGGAGTTGTGGTGCAAAGAAGTCACATTTCCAAGTTCTGGTTGGGGAGTAAGTTACACTGAATACCAGCCAGCAGGTTTCCCAGGCAAAAATCCAGAGGATCAAAATTTAGAGACACAAAAGGACCAACTAACTGTATAGCAGGTAGAATAGTAAACATGTTTCTGTTGCCACTCCAGTCCAGGTGCATAGTATCCAAAGCTAAGAGAGTTACACTAGGGCACCTGAGGTGCAAAATCCTACAAGCATCTCTCCTGCCCACCCTCTCCCAATGCATAAGTCATGCATAGAGTAACTCCACTGAAATTCATGGGCCTACTTTAAGCGTAACTTGCTCTACCATTTCTAGCGGCTCTCTTCTAAAATGTTAATATTTGGATCCCATCTAATTGATCTATAATTAAGGATCTGTTGTTCAATTTGGTGACACCTCAAATAGGGCACAACCAGCCCTGGGAGCGAGGTGGGAGTGGAAAAATCAGCTCTGTTGTCACCTAAACAGAGGAACCTGGAGTCCCACCTTAACAGAAGAAGCCCAGCCAGCAGGATAGGCACTTGGGCTGCAGTCCTAGGCCCAGTCCGCAGCCACAAGCCCCATGAAATAATTTTAAGACTCTCTCTGGTCTTGTAGGCAGCATGATTTGGCCAAGTTCCCTTCCTTACTGGAGATCTCCAGTACCCTTTTGGGACCTCCGGGCTGACCTACTGAAAGCCGCTACACTAATTCAGTATAGATTTTGGACTGGATGGGTTAGGACTCACTTTTAATGAGTCAGCTGGGCTGGTGCGGTGTAAACCTCTTTGGAGTGGAAGGAAGGAAGGAAGGAAGTCGTTTCCTGAGGGGATATCCCTCTGCTGGTAGAGCTGGGAGGGGAGCACCAAGCTCAGAACAGGAGCGCTGCACCGGAAAAGGTGCGCAAATGGAGTCCGGTGGAGCGGAGCGGGAGGTGCCCCCTCACACCTCGGTGAGTGTGGAAGATCTTAGAGTCTCCTCGTCGCAGAGTTTCTCAAAGGGAGGACGATCCTTTCTGGCTAACACCGAGAGGACGCATCATTTCTTGGACCCCCTTGTGGAAGCGAACTATCTCCGACCCTGCGCCGAGTCAGGCGCTCTCAGATCTGCGCGATCCTCAGAGGAGGACGGGCTCGCGTTTTAAAACAAACGAACCCACTATTTATTTCGTCACTTTTCTGTCCAGGCTGGTGACGCTGGTGAAGACGGATTTGGCCCAGCGAACCCACCGTAGTCCAGCCATCTTGTCCTAACTTCGGAAGTGAAAATCCACAGAGTTCTATAAAGTTCACTTTCCAAGAAGCGAGATTTCAGCCTGGATTCCCCCTCCCCCGTATCTAAACTTAACACCACAGTGGTCTCCAGGTATTTTTTCCCCGCATCCCGGAAGGGATTATCACTTTTCCATCCACTTTTTTTGGGGGGGGGCTGAGAGGGAGTGTCATTGACAGCAGGGGACTCCTTTACTCCCTCCTCTTTCCAACAGGCCCTCTCTTCTCTCCTGAACGAACCACCTCCTCAGCACCTTCTCTTCCCTCTATCGGAGACGAAACACCAACTCCCTCGAGTTTTGCCTTCAGGCACACTGTGAATCCGAGTCTCTGCTTTCACGGAAAAGCAGAGAACTTCGGCTGATGGAAGAAATACAAAAAAAAGAAAAAAAAAAGTTAAATGTAGAAAACTCCAGCTCCACGAGCAAGGGGGTCTCCCCGTCGGGGTCCGTGACTTACCACTCCTGTGTCTCTCGGGATCTCTCTTCTCCCTCTCCGACCCCGAAGCAGGAGACTGGCGAGGGACAAGCGGGCAGCGGCACCTCCCGCTGCTTGCGTCCCGCAGAGCCACTTCTTCTTCTTCCTCCTCCTCCTCCTCCTCGCTGCCGGCCGCGTCTTTCTTCTTGGCCAATGGGGGACCTCGAGCCCTCGAGGCGAGCCGGGCGCGCGCCCTGGGATGCAGCTGCCGGCCCGGGCCGGGCCGGGCCGGCAGCTGCATCCCAGGTCGCGCGCCCCGGGCTCGCCTCGAGGGCTCGAGGCCCCCCATTGGCCAGCGAGCGAGCACGTGCTCCCTCCCCCTCGGCTCTATATTAGGACAATATTTACCTCGCGCCCGGCTTTCTGATGGCTGAGAGCGGAGGCGCAAGAGCAGCAGCAGCAGCAGGTAGGGACCGCGAAGCGAGCGCTCCTGCTGCCTCCTCGGAGCACGCCTCTTGCCCAGGCTGCCGGTGCCTCCTCCCTCGCCGCCTCCCCTAGGATCGAGGGCGCTGCCATGAACTCCCTCCTGGAGTACCTGGCACGGGGCGGAGACGCCTTGAGCTTGGCGGGCAAGTTTGGCGGCGGCGGCGCGGAGCCCAGCAGCGTGGCTTTGAGGCCGGCCCCCTGTCTCGCGTCGGCGGGCGGGGAGGGCACCTACGCGGCGGTGGGGAGCCTGCAGCAGCACCGGACGCCGCCTCAACCCGGACTGGCGCCGTGCGCTCTTGCGCCCGGCGCTTTCGCCTCCGCGGAGTGCAGCCTGCTCCGGCCCGAGGGGTCCTGCGCGGCCCCCGAGGAGGCGGGCGGCGCCCCAGTCCAGTACGCCACCTCCATCTTCTCCACTGCCGCCGGCGGCGGCGGGGCTTACTTGTCCGTGGACTACTGCGGGCTGGCCGAGACTTTCCAGCCCGGCGCTAAGGTTGCGCCCCTGCCGCCCCCCTCCGACTTGCGACGGGCCCCCAAGGGCGGCTCCCAAGCGGCGCTCAGTACTTTCGAGTGGATGAAGGTCAAGAGGAACGCGGTCCCGAAAAGTAAGTGGGAAGGCTCTCCTGCGCGCCGCATTCGGGTTGCCGTCCGGCTTTAGGATGGTAGCCATGCCCAGTGGGACGCTCGTGGATCGGGGGATCTCCTTTTGAAAGGCAGCCCCATCCCTTGCTGGTCCCTTCGGATCGGAGTGCCCGCGCTGAATTCTTTGGGCCTTCTTCCCAAGTGGGCGCGCAGAAGTGGGTGGGAGTGGGTGGGTGGCTGGGTGCTTTTCCCTTCTATTCGTACCCACACGGGGCTTGCTTTGAAAAGAGGGAAGAGAGACCGATCTCAGAGCTCGATAACAAGGACACAGTTGGCTGAACTTCCTTACTGGCTCCTCCAAGATAGAAGAAGCGTGGATCAACCCCGTCCACGGCACCGGCTTTTCAGACTGAGATCTAAAGCATAAGTCTTCCGAAAGGAAAACTCACTAAGAAATGCGTGCAGGATGACTTCTTATACCTTACGGTCATTCTGTCTCCCTGTCCTGAATGTTTCCAGCTAATGTAATAAAATGGTGGATTTCCTTCCCGTTTCCAGGCCTATTTTGAAATAATAAACAACTCGGAGGGGGCAGTTATTCCGCGTAAACTAATGCGGGGTTATTCATGACAATCCCATCTTCTTAATCCACACTGTTTCCCTGCTTTTATTCCTCTCCCCTCCCCGCCCTTTCTTTCCAGGCAAGTTCCCCGCTTACGGGCCCTCTTCCAGCCCTCCCAACCCGGCAAGGACCAACTTCAGCACCAAGCAACTCACGGAGCTGGAGAAAGAGTTCCATTTCAATAAATACCTCACCCGGGCCCGTCGGGTGGAGATAGCAAAAGCCCTGGGCCTCAATGACACTCAGGTGAAAATCTGGTTCCAGAACCGGAGGATGAAGCAGAAGAAAAGGGAGAGAGAAGGGGTGCTGATGCCTCCCCCGGGGCGCCGTTCCACCTCTCCCCCCAGATTCAAGCCCCACACAGCCCGGGATGGTCTCTGTGCCCTCCCCTCCCACTCAGGGCTCCCCCTGACGCCGGGGCACTGCCGTCACAACTACGGAGACTTCGTGGAAACGGTGCGAGATTGAGCAGACTCTCCTTCACGTCGAAAGCAAAATCGGGTTGAGGGGAACCCCCTAAACTGCGGCTGAGCTCCTGCACGTTGAAGGGAGGAGGCAACCCCAAGACAATCGTTGCACTAAGGTTTATTACATCATCCGGCTTTCTCTCGTGTAGGATGAAGACTTGCTGCTTTTACAGGGAACACACAAAATGGTGTGTTATGATTTGTTTACATTTTATTTATAGGCTTTTTCAGGGAAAGCTGGTTTCAGCCACTACATGCTGCTAAACGTTGCTACTGGCCCAATTGAATTTATTGAGTTGTACTTGTTTACTCAAAAGGAAGCCCCTTGGGACTGATTTTTGAGAACTGTTTACAAGATCTCAGCCCTTGCTGCCTTCGGCTGTTTTGATGGGTCTCTCTGTCTTTCCTTCTTTCTTTCTCCTCCCCCATCGTTTTTTTTTGGAGGGGGGAAGGGTCAAATTACATCCATGGGGCATTCTACAAAGCAAAACCAAAGACAAGGAGCTGATTTTTTTTTATAAGACAACTTCTGGTCAGCCTTTTAAAACGTTAGACTTTGACTTGACTTATTGCACAAAGCTTCTGTCCCAGAGCTTCTTAGAGATGCTTGCGTGTAAACACAATCATTAGCTAGACTCCCGTGGACCTACTGCGGGGGGGTGACTTGATTTCTCGTCCTTTCCAGAGGTCAGGCTGCTTGTTTAAAAATTCCAGAACAACCAATGGTATCCTACATTAAAATTCTGCGAAACTACACTGGTTTAAGGTTCGCTAGAATGAGGCTTTTAATATTGTGTGCCTTCAAGTCGCTTTTCACTTATGGCGACCTTAAGGCGACTCTATCAGGGGCTTTTCTTAGCAAGATTTGTCCAGGGGGCGTTTGCCTTTGCCTTCTTCTGAGGCCGAGAGAGTGTGATTTGCCCAAGGCCACCCAATGAGTTTCCATGGCCAAGTGAGGATTCGAACCGGGTTTTCAGCGTCGCAGTCCAGTGCTCAAACCACTACACCGCGCTGGGGCTGGTACAAATGTTATTAGCGTCTCAGGTGGTTGGGCTGAACTTTCCACTAAAACGTAGGTTAATTGTCCATTAAAACGAAGATATCCTAAGGCCAGAGATTTCGAGCGAGAGGAACCTGCTTTCCTTTTACTGCCATTTGACTTACCCTTCTAAGTTTGGGCCAGAAAATAACACCACTCTGGGTTCGTTAATTAGCTGCAGTCTTAAAACACATATTCATGCTTCCATTAATATGGTTCTTCAGATAATCAGCAGGGCCATTTATTTAAACAAACAAATTGTCTGTTTTAATTTTGCATGGTACCCCACAGGGTGGTAAAAAGAAAGTGAACCTTAATCCAAGGGAGTGTTTGGAATAGCAAAGGTCAAAAGGAATAGGAGCAGGTTCTTTCAGAAGATTGTTTTCAGGTATGGTTCCCCTGACCTTCAACTGGAGTCTTGGTACAGATCTTTTGGTTACAGTTTTTGCCAATTATTTTAACACAATTTCTTAGGAAATCCATCTTATGGATTTCGAAAACTACTTCTGGTGCTGTGGAGTGTGTGTGTGCGTGAGAAAGGGAGGGGGAGATCAGATGTCCTGCCTTAATATTGAGGAAAATAAAACCATAATTACTGGGAAGAGAGAGAGAAAAAAAGAACTGTTGTCTCAGGAAAAATTGTCAAGTGGAAGTGAGCCTCCAATCTTGTTATGTGAGCGAAACACAAATATAAGTAAAAATTAATAAACTTTGGTTGAGAACTCCTTTTTCACGTTGTTTGGTTTTTATACTTCAGTTTTTGACAATGAGAGCGTGAGAATTTTTTTTAAAGCCATCTCCATCTCAGTCCAACTACTCCATGGTTTTAAAACCTGGGAGTCCTCCAAGGATTTCGATCTGGAAGTGGGCTTTCTTTCCCGGGCTCTTTGATGGGCGCTGTCCCTTTCGAGGGACTTTTAAGACTTAACGGGGAGCGAAGGGTACGCCTAACTTCTCAGCAGCGCCAGGCAGGGAATAGCGGTAGGAGACTGATCCATAACTTAGATAATGAAGCTTGTTCATCCCGGAGCAGTGAAGCCACTTCCGAATCAACAGAAATAACTCACTTTAGATCCAAATCTGTACGGCTCAAGCCTGAGGGCAGAAAGCCGAGTCCAACCGAACAACAAAGACTTGCTACTGAATCATATCCATATACACACGCACATGAATGGGAACAGAGGCTTTTTGCCGAAGAACCATCCTTCGTGTTTAATCTCTCTGCTACCCACCTCTCTTGAAGTTATCTGCCTTCAGTTCAAGTGTGACCGATGGAGACTGTATCAGAGGGTTTTCCTGAGCGAGATTTATTCATTTTGCCACTGACTTCCCTTAAGGCTGAGAGGGTGTGACTCGACCAAGGTGGGTTTCAATGACTTAGCGGGATTTGAATCCTGGTCTCCCGGAGTCCTAGTCCAACACTCCACTACACCGCGATGGTTCTCCGGAGACAAGACACATGGAGGTTTTCCTTAGGTAATAGTTCCATTTAAATAGCTGGCTCACTGGATCCCGAGTCCCTGTCATTTAAAAAAGGACAACAACAAGTCGTATCATTCGACTGCCCCTTCCGCTAAAAAGAAAAGAAATCACACTCACGCAGATCCAGTCTAAATCCGCTTTTACCGGCGCCTATCTCCTTGGTGTCTGTGTGGCATGTTTCCAAATGATTCAAACTCTACCATAGAATCATAGTTGGAAGAGACCACAGGGGCCATCCAGTCCAACCCCCTGCCATGCAGGAACCCACATCAAAGCACTTCCGACAGATGGCCATTCGGCCTCTGCTTAAAAACCTCCAAAAAAGGAGACTCCAATACACTCCGAGGCAGCCTATTCCACTGTCAGATTGCTCTAACCATCAGAAAGTTCTTCCTGAGGTTCCAGTGGAATCTCTTTTCCTGCAACTTGAATCCATTGCTCCTTGTCCTAGTCTCTAGAGCAGCGGAAAAGAAGCCCGCTCCCTCCCTCGCTGTCTACCGACTAAGTGGAAACCTTATTCAACTTAGTGGGACTTACCTCGAGGTAACCACGGGTCAGGCCGTCCTGTCTCTAGGCCTTGCTTCAGCCCGAACTAGAGCAAAGACAGCGAAGGAAATCATTATAATGTACGTTATTTGCGGCTAACAATTTAGACTCCTTTCCATGGGGGGCAGAGGCACCCTCTCAAATATCGGCGTAGAATACAGTCCGGTCGGTCGTGGAAAAGTGTCTGTGAGACCAGCTAGCCCTCCCGTTTCCCGTGGCGAGAATCAGGAAGCGTCCTTCCAGGCGAAGTTCTGGAAGGAGAGATGTTGTAAATATAAGGCTGTTTGCAGCCTCTCCTAGGTCCTTGAAGGAAAACGGGTTCAGGGAGAGTTCAGGGGAGGGAGGGGAGGCGGGTCCCTCTCTCGCTTTCGCCGTATTTCTTCTCCAAGCTGTTGACGCAATGCCCTGGGTCCCAAACAGCTGAAAGGTGCGTGTCCTTATAGCACAGGCCGAGCAAGGACTGAGGCTTCCCCCCTGAAAGCACTTACTCGAGGGTAAACCCCGTGGAAACCAATGAGACTCCGGGTCCCTGGTAAATGTGTTGCTACAAAAGGAATGAAGTTGATATAAAAAAGATAGCTCTGCTGAAACCATAAAGATTAAGGAGATTTATTTGGGCATAAACATTTGTGGATGAGAGCCTGTGAATAAAACGTTATCTTCAGTTGGGAAGGAGAGAGAGGGAAAAAAAAGAGAGAGTGTGTATAAATAACAGGTCTAAAGGCTCCCGAATACAAAGGAGAGTTAGTGATAGCAGAGGAAAGACAGTGAAATAGTTTCAGCAAGTGGCCACACTGCACAATTATAGCAGTTTGATAACATTTTAACTACCACACTTACTTCCTAGGAAATTCTGAGATTTTTACTTTAGCAAGCTGCTAAGCTTTCTCCAGTTCAGTTCCTTGAACTACAGCACTTGGAGCTCTCTGTAGCAGAAGATTCTAAAAGCTCACAAAACTACAAATCCCAGGATTTCATAGCATAAAGCAGTGGCTGATAAAGTGGTATCAGAGTACTATAATTGTGCAGTGTGGATAGACCCTCTGTTGTAGGCAGGATAAGCCAAGGGTCCATTTCACACTAGAGTTGCTGTCTGCCAACCCTCACCATCTTTATAAGGATCTTTGTGCAGGAATTATAAATTCAGTATGTCACCTTTCTTACCTTTGTTCACCTTTGTTTTCTCTTGCCTGCTGCTGTTATGCAGTGCAAATCAAGTATGAGCGTGCTTTTGCCTAGTGGGCCGATAGTGACAAGAAGGAAAGTCTCTCTAGTGCAGTTCTAAACCTCATGTAACAGCATCAGTTACTTGTGCATCCCAGCCACCTACCTCCCAAAAGCTCAAGGCTGTATGCCTGAGCTGTATGCCTTTTGGCTTTCAAAGAATCTGGGAGTGGATTGATTCAGAGAGCCAGAGGAAACTGTGCATTATTATAAGCTAAATTCTGATGAACAAAGCTTCAGGGCTAAGAGGCTAAAGATTTGAACACTGGTCTTTTTAGGACACCATTCTAGCTGCTACACCTCTCATAGGTTCCCCATCTAAAAGCAGCTAAGCCTGTGATCCTAGACATACTTAGCCTCACTGAATGCACTATTGTAGACAGTAGAGAAGACGTGTGTAGGATATAGGGTTTCATAGCATTATTGCTCTTTGTGTCTCCTTTTCCCCTGTAACAGATCTAGCCAGTGGCAGCTAATGGCTTCCATGTCAGTAGAATGGGTAATCACTCTGGGTTTTAGTCCAGACTTTAAAGGCAGTGCCCAAGGTGCTGAACTTTGATGATGTTATAAGGTTCAGTACCTTGGATGCTTCCTTTAAAGCTCAAATTAAAACCCAGGACAGATTCACCACTCACGATCTATTGACTCATTTTGTTTGGCCTTGGGCCCACTAGGTCCACAAAACAGTCTCCTTCCTTCCTTCCTTCCTTCCTTCCTTCCTTCCTTCCTTCCGTCCTTCCTTCCCGTGAACCCCGTATTTGTGCCATTGTACTCACCATGTGCAGCTAGAGCACACTGGGTTCCTGACCACCAGGCTACTCTGTGGGTATTTAGGCCATTAATGTTTCCTCTTTACTTGCCAGAAAGTTTAGATTTTTAAAAATGCACTGGGCTATATGGTAACACACCTACAATAAACATGTTAGCTGGAATCCTGTTGTGGACACGTATTTGCATATCCTGGGTAGATAGCAGTGTATATCACTTAACAGAGGAGGGCAAAATGAGGTATTCATTATCTCCTCCCACAGCCATCTCCATGTTAGTTGATATCTCTGGCAGGAGAGTGCATCCCCATAGCCATATAGTGGCAAAGGGAGTCTAAGAGCTTTAGCAGGCTGATGAAAAGAAGCAGCTCCTTCCTAGGTCTCCACAAAAGACAACCTGGTAGAGCTACCTGTGTGGAATGACACATTCCACACATGAAATGCAGGATCTTGACCAATATTTATATAATTTCATCTTTCCAAGCAGCTTAATAGGGTAGGAATTTAAGTAATAAAATCAAAAGGCCAGTTATTTTTCTCACCATTCTGTGAAGAGTAAAGTGCTATATATTCATGGAGATTAGGACTGTCGTTTATTAGTGGCTGCCAGTATCAGTGGCAGTGTGTTCTTCTATACCAGTTGCATTCATATCCAGATTACAGGCTTCCCAGAGGTAACTGGTTGGCCTTTGTGGAAACAGCATACTGCACTAACCAGGCCTCTGGTCTGATCCAAGAGGGCTCTTCTTAGGTTCCCATTTTCCTGTCATTTAATAGTGTTCATTCTGTGACAAACTTGTGCCAAAAATAATTTTTTAAAGGCTTAGCTTCTAAGGGAAAAAAAAAAGCAGGGACTGTTGTGATAAAGGGAATTTTACAATATGAAACAGTTTGGTAGGGTCATCACATGACAGCAACAGAAAAAGAATAATTGCAAGGCAGGGAAAGATCTGAATTGTTTGGATCTACTTCATTAAGTCTTGGCAAGAGGCAAACAAACTGCATCAAGAGCTTGAGCAGTTGCTTAGGAGGGCATTAAAAGAGAGAAAAGACACTGATGAAGCAAAGTACACCCCCCACTGTTGAAAGGAATCTTGAGGATACAAAGAGCAGATCACAAAAAGGAAGGGCTGTGGGAAAGCCCTTGGTTTGCATGCAGAAGGTTCCATATTTAGACCTTGGCATCTCCAGATTGAAAGAGACTCTTGTCTGAAGAGACAGAAACAAGAGTGCTGCTCCTACTGAGCTCGATGAGGCCAGAGGTCTGATTCAGAGAAAGGAAGGTTTCTATGTTCCCTCACGGTATATCCTTATGGCTCAACAAAATACATTGGGATGACCTAGAACCACTTTTCACCTAGGAACCCCACACTTCTGCCAGTTGCCTAATTGCATTCCTTATCTGATTTTTCCTTTTGCTTGTTGCTGCAAAAGGCCTGACATATTTTGACTTTTTTGGTTTTATTGAACAAACACATAGGCAAAAGGAAGTTGCTGCAAGAGAAAGGGTGACATGCAAAACAAATCTCCCTCCAAAGTGCTTTCCTAATCAGCAGCTTACCGCTATGGAATGATAAACTCTTGCTCTTCTGCTTTGTGCAGTTTTCCATCACTTAAGAATACCCTCTTTGAATCCAAGGTATGAAAGGATATTATGTCCACTAGGACACCTACCAAAGCAAAACAAAAACAAAAAACCCTCACTAAAGTTGTAATCTTAAAATGTATACTTTGCAGTAAGTTGTACTGAAGTCAAAGGAAGTAACGTCTGAATAGGCATGCTTACCATTGTGTTGCACGTATGAGTGTACTTGAGTGTACATGACTGGCCTCTGGTGATTGCCATTCAGCTAGAAATTTTAACAAGCAGTGATGGAGAGACTTCATCCTGGTGGGATCTTTTTTGTCTGGTTTGGTTTTGTTTTTTTTTGGTAATTCTGAGTTCCACCAGCCAGAGCCTGATGCAAAAACTTGCATTCTTTCCACATAAAAGTCCACTCACAATCCCTTTAATCTTTGTTGAGATCAGAAATATAATTTAAGGCAGCAGTGGTATTGGGGGGTCATTTTGTTGCTTCTGTTTTTGAACTGTTGGGATGCAGGAATCCTTTAAGACAGTGGTTCTCAAACTGTGGGATGGGTCCGTAAAGGATGTGTGTGACAGTTTCTCAAGGGGGTGGTACATGAAAAGTCAACCTACAAGTACAGTAAATGTGACAAAGAAGGGCAAGGTTGTCTGTGTGCACACCACTAAGGACTGACTAGTCTTTGCAAAAGAACAATGTTTTCCCCTGGCATAGTAAACCTCAGGCACAGCAAAAATCAGCTTCCCTTTTTAAATGTTTTTCCCACTCAGCTTCTCCAAATGTTCCATTGTTGGCACAGCAAGTGCATGCCCCTTAGCAACCGTGAGGCAGTTTCTTGGGTGAGGGGGAAGGAAGTGAAGAGAGAAGATGGAGGGTACAAGACCTCAGCATTAAGATGGAAAACACACATGGCATAAGGGGCCTGCGAAATAGAGAGGGAGAGAGAGATGTAGGATAGCACATGTGGGGGTTGGTGATGTCAAGCTAGAAAGGTTCAACGTCCACATGTAGATATAAAGGGGGTCGCAGGGGTAAAACGTTTGAGAACCGCTTCCTTAGGATCTACTGCAGATTACCCAGAGATCTACCAGTAGATCAAGATGTATTTTGTGTCTACCAGCCCTGCTCTAGAGAGCCCAGGAGCCATTATCAATTGTTGACTATTTGAACATCTATGTGAACTTAGTAGCTTCCACACAGCAAGTCATCATTCTCATTGGGCTTGTCTTTGTCTTTCTGGAGTCTTGGAAGAGCTAAATATGCTGAGGATGGAGGGATTCTTTCTTACATTTTGTTACCCAGAGGTGAAGGGGGCTGGAATGGGGGGCAAAATCTCTAGGGCCTGGGCCACTGGGGCCCAGACACTGGAAAAACAAACAATACACGACAAACTAAATTTTGGTTATTTCAGCAGTGGTAGGACTAGAGAGTGGATGTAGTATCTTTTGCTAAATTTAGGAAGAGGAATGGATTGCACATCTTGCCCTAGGCCCAGAGCCAACTCTAGGCAGCTTTGTTGTTATCTATGATTAGATAAGCTCTTTGTGAAACTTTGGTGAACTTCTGTGTTGCTTCTGCTCTCTCTGTGTGTTTCTGAAAGCAAAATAGCCACAATCTCTTGAATTCAGGAATATTCTTCAAAGGAATATTCATATTCAGGAATTTTCTTCAAAGATTCTTCCCTTTCTTTAGCTGTTGGTGATCCATTAAACTGTTTGACATTGCTGCTCTTAAGGAACAATTTTCCTAAAGGTTGTTTGGTTTTAATTTGATTTACTATTTGTATGGTATAACAACAATTTCCAACAACAAAGCAGAGGTCAAAGCAGTCCACAAAAATAATAAAACAGACAACAAATAAAAAAGCATTTGAGCCAATATATTCATGTCAACAGAACATCAAAAGCATAGCAACGTGATGCAAAATCAATGATTCAGTGGTGAATTTAAATATACATGAATTTTGAAAAAAACATTTCCTTTTTAATATAATCACAAAAATAAATAATACAATTTACAATTAAGGAGACCTGAAACAATATATCAGCAGAATAACAAGACAGATAATCTATTGCAACTAATGATGATGTACCATTAATGTCCTTTTAAAAAATTATCAGCATGGCCGACATCATTGGGCACAAGCCAGCAGGAAATCCTTCTCCAAAAACCCCACTGAGATAAATGAGATCAACACAAGAGCACAATAGCTATTATTAGTGGTAGGACACCATGGGCCAGACCTTAGGTGACCAGTGCTATTTCATGCATCATTGGATTCAGTGGAGTTTCCTTGTTACCCTGATTTCTGGGGTCCCTTGGGGGACACCTCAATGTGCTCCATGCGATGGGGAATGGAAACTAGCCAGAGCACGAGCAATAGCAATGTGAGAGGCAGGGTAACCAAGCAAGGTCTTTTTACCCAGTTTTTATGGGGTCAGGCCAAGCCAAAAACCAAACGAAGATGACCAATAAAATGATTTTATTGAATGAAAGTCTCACGCACCAACACAATCACTCACACATTCACTCAAGACCTATTAAGAAGCAAAAGATAGGAAACTGGATAGGGGGAATATTGAAGGGGTTGTAGCTGGGGTAATACCGCAGCTTTTCCTGAAGTCCTTGGTCTGGGAAAAACAGCAGAGAAGTGGAGCTCAGCACGGAGAGGGCTGAGGGGATTACTCAATAGACAGAGAAACGGTCTGCTGGGATGTCCAGGAGTGATCCAAAGAACCACTCAAAAACTGGGACTATTTGTAGGGGAAAAAGTACCTGGAGGGCTAATCCTTTCCCAGGGAGAACAATGAGTGTTACAATGAGAAATAAGCTCCACAATGGTAACTTTCTTTGCACGATGAGATTACAAGGTGTTGCCAAAGTCTCAGGATCTTCGGCTGCATTGGGTTGTGGTGGGACTTTATGTAAATGGTCCTTGCCTGATAGGATTTTATTGCTATTGGTGCTCAACTTGGGGCAAACACGCTAATCCCCTCAAATTGGCTTCTCAGGGGCTGAGGACCCTTTGTCTACAGTGGGTTTGCACAGCTTGAGGTCTCCTGGGGCTACGTGACGGAGAATTTTACTGGCCTGACCTGGTTTTCGATCGTTCAACCATTGCTGCCTATGTGTCCATCTGAGCGACCTCTCAGGCACACGGAATCATATTTTAATATCAAAATTGTAGACACTGGGACAGGGTTTTCCAGTGGGGTAACATCTTTACAAACAAACTTAAACAGGACTGTAGCCTTATATCTGTATCAGGTTCTTGTACACTTATATGATTGGTGCTAAACGGGGCTTTTAGAAAAGCAATCCAGGGAAACTTGGCAGGCTCTGTAGAATGGCAGTGCTCTCTAGGAACTCCTATTAATTAAAAGGTTCAGAGAAGGGGTGGGAATCATACAGTCCTCCAGATCCTGTTGGATTGGAACTCCTGGCATTCCTCAGCATTGGCTATGTTGGGTGGGGCTTGTGGAACTTCAAGTCCCACACCTGGAGGTCTGCATGATTCAGACCTATGGTTCAGAACAACATCATAATGGATAGTACCTAGTATTAATATTCTATATTTAATCAGAAATTTTGACAGTTTTCATTTTGTTCATCCTTTCAACTGTGGATCACTATTATTCCCATGTTACCTTTTGGAGAACTAAGGACAGCCTATGGTAATTTGTTCACTTGTGAGCAGAGACTGAGGCCTGAGTCAGGGAAATGAGACTTACAACAGCATAGACCCTTCAGTATAATTTCCTCTTCCAATGCAAAATATTTTCCTTAACAAATAGATACCTACATTGACCTTGTAGAGGAAGACAATTTTATACCAATCAAGGTCACACAGCCAAATATAGAGATTTACTCACAAATCCTGACTCAGCCATACAACTTTGCCTACAGCATCTAGAGAAGAAGAGATGAGAGGCACTTTCTGTGTGGAGCACTTAAGATGAAGGGTAATTTCTTCCTATCCGAAATGAGCAATTTAATGAGGCTTTATTTCCTGATGAACAATCCAAAGAGTGTAAGTGTTAGCTACTGCTCTTTTGCATTATTCTGTCAGCAAGGGGGCCCAGAGGAATGAGATAATGCAACTCATGTGCCAATTCCTGAATAATTAAATAAAAATGTCTGTAATATAGATGGGCGTACACATGAGACAAATAAATGATAGATAAGGTCTAGCATCCATTCATACAACATTAAGCCTAACAGTTGGGTGCCACATATGTTCAACGGATGCCAAACAACTGGAAACAGGTTGTAGGTTATGTTGCAGGGAATTAAGGCATGGTTTAGAATTCCCACTGGAATCAGAACATAAAGGGTGGTGTCAGGGGGAGAGCCTTCCACTTCTTTCTTAACACTCTTTTGAGCTTGATGTTTATGTCTTCATAATGTTAGATTGTTGGTTCTCATTTCCCCCTCTAGAATCTGTTTTGAAAGCTACTGTATCTTAGAGCTTTGTTATATGTTACCTGGTTACCCTTGGGTTATACATAATCACAGTCACTTTTGATAAGAGGAGACATAAAACTGATCATCCAGTATCCCTGCAGTTGACAAGATAATTTAGTAAAACCATTTGACAGCTAGATTAAGCTAGTAAACCATACTAACAATGCACAAACAGCAATCATTCTCATGTATAAATATACTCTCTTAATGTCTGTGGAATACAGATCTTGGAGAAATGTTTTTTTCCCCCAGATTATGACTCTCAGATTTCTCATCTAGCGTGTCCGTGTAACCCTCAGAAGCCACATTTCCAAATTCCGGCAGAACATACCTCCAAGTAAACATCATGCTTTCTAACAGCACTTGTTGGTGGTTGAGTGCCTATCAAGTTTGGAAGCAATAGAATTTCTTTAATTAATTATTCATTTCATATAAGGATGCCCAGGGTATGTAGAGGTATATAAGGTTGGAAAATAAAAGAAAATGGAATACTTAGAATCCAAGGTTTAGGCCATTTCCACATATTCCCTGATCGCTGTCCCCTCCAGTCGCAATCCTGGCAGCATCTTTGGTGGGAAGGGAGTGTTGCTGCAGTTTAGACCTCCTTGGGGACAACCCTAGATATCATTTTGATATCAAACCATTAGGCCTTACCAAACCACCCCTCTCCACGTGTTTGCGAGGCCACCGGACAAGCACGCAAACAGGCACGGCCGATAATTGCTGGACATTCCATTCTCCACCCCGGCAGGCCAGACACAGCTGGTTCGTCACTTCAAGGACCTCTCTGGCAAACACCTCATTACTTATGTGCGACACTAACAAAAGCTTCCTGCCCTGAGCAGACTACTGGACAAAGGTTGTGCCATCCACTGGTAAGCACTGCACATTTGCGTACTGGCTACACTATTGTTAATTCGACTCTGATTCCATCATGCAAAGTTGTGACCTTTCCGAGACATTGTCTCGCACCCAAAACTCATTGTTGTTCCCCCAGTAAGGCATAGCCTGCAGTCACAATTCACCCTATAAAAACCCCTGATTCCAAGACCTTCCTTGGATCGCTCCTGAGTTTCAACCCGTCTTGCTGCTGCTTTGCTTGGCGAACTCCCCTCGGCTAATTGAGCTGAGCTTCTTCTCCGCACCCCCGGCTTCTCTCACAAGGTCCAGGACGACGAGACAGGTGTTGTATCACCCATTTCCCTCTGAAAACCCCCTCTCTCTCTAACTCAATTTCTGATTCCTCAGTTATCTGTGTGACTGTGGTGTCTCTGATATTTGCTTGTATTCAATAAAGCATCATTTTTATTACTTTAAACCTGTCTGGCTGCTTGGCTGACCTGACCCCATAGATGCTGGGTTGCAAGATCCTGCTAAGTTACCCTGTCTCTCACTAGCTTAAGTGAGTGCTCCAGCTAATGTTCCCCAAGGTTGTGTTTTATTGTTTGGTTGTTTAGGTGTCCCTCCCGGGACCCCCAGAGAACAGGGTAACAGGAGGATAACATGCTCCCCTCCCCACCTGGCTGGCTCCCTGCAGGAGGCAGTGCGAGGGGCACGTGCCTACCTTCTGCAGGGCAGCTGGGCTCTTTCCTGTGCTGGGCTGGGGCAGGAAGCACCTTCACCGCCCTTCTGCGTGGCTGGGAAGGACAGGAGCATTGTGCAATCAGGGATCATTGGCAGAGATGCTCCGTCAATGATCTACCTTGCAATTGGACTGGCAGGCAACAGGAGAAGGGCGGGATCACCATGACATGTCATGGTCCCGCTCCTCTTGTGTCCCCATGTTGTTGTGCAGAAAGGGCCTCAGTGAATACTGGCCTAAATTTAATTGTAAATTCCAATTAGAGTACACCCATTGAATCAATTACTAAATGGTAGATTAACATTTATGTAAATATCATTAATTTGATGGGTTTACTCTAGTTGGAACTAGTTGGGATATAGGCTACTGGTGGCATTTCAGCATAAAGAGGTAAAAATTCTGAAATAACTCACTTTATTTTACTGAATGGGAACTGTCAGGTCTACCCTGAGCCCTTGCCTTTGCTTCTACTTTTGGTAGCAGGAGTGTGGCTGGATGAACAGCACAGGCGTGCTAAAGTCTTTCATTTCTCCAATGTTTTCTATGCAGAGCTTTTAATCTATCCCAAGAAGTGTGAATGGAGGGAAACAATAAGAATCTACAAATCAAGACTTTATATGAAAACATTTGAAATATGTAATATCAGAGAGGGAGTGGAAGGTAGAGAGAGAGAGAGAGTGCAATTAACCTTAAGCAGATGAACATGCTGCATTTTTTTTTGAATAAACACTGCTCTTCTCATTCCCCAACACTGTATGGACTTGTTTTAGGATAAAAAAAAGGGAAAGAAAATGATCTATTCAGTCCCCCATCCCATCCCAAATTATATAGCACAACAAGGCACTATCAGTGGGTGAGGAAAGGTGTCCTTTACCTATTTCCCCTTAAAATTCTGAACTTGAAAGTCACTTTTGCACTGCAACTCTGAGAAACCTTAATTTAGTACAGGCTGGAGATTCTGGGAATGGTAGTGGGGGAAAAAAGAGCTTTCCCAGGCTGCTTTCCATCTCTGGTGGCCTGTACAGCATTACAAAGCTCCTGGCTGAGGTTGGCTGAAGACCTGAACAGACACATGCTCATTTTAGATGGCCTGGGGGGAATACCTAGCAAGGTTTCTGTTGTGTCAGTATACAGTGGAAGCAGTCAGATATAAAGATGAATGCAACTTCTGAATAAATCTGTTAAAAACTGATTTGTTTCTCCTCTTCTGCAAAAATTGAAGTTCTTTGTTACCATGAAATGACAAGAGACTATAGTTCTTCTTCCAAGCAGATTCTTTCCCCTTCCTACTAATAATGCAATGTTAAAAATTAGTTTATGCTTTTGTCTGGGGCTGGAATTTGTGAATTGTATTTATCAGCTGATGCAAAAGACTTCTGTGAAAGAGCAGAGAGAGGGAGACAGGTAGCAAAAACCAGTGCACACAGAGATTGATGGATGGAGAGGTAGAAGGCACAGGAACAAGAAGATGGGGGGGGCAGATGGGATAACTGGAAGCCTGGTGTCTTCTTCAGTACATGCCTAAGTTTCTCTTGCAGGGCTTCAGCATAGTTTGAGAACTGCTGCTGAGTATCATGCCACAGTACTCAGTAATATAACATTGATTACAGAAGTATCTTTGCCTAAAATGCTGAAACAACAAAAATGGCAAAAGAAGCTTGGCATGGAGAAATAATGGCAAGGGGATTGACATGATTATCTTGTAATGCAGTCTCTTGCTGGAGTCCATCTCCTCCTCTGGTGAAAATCAGTGTCCATTTCAAAAGAGGAAACCAACTGACACAGAAAGAGATTGCTTGGCTAGACCTTCTCCAGAGGCAGTTGTGCTATGAATTAATTCACTTTGCTAAGTCACTGAGTGGACTAACTCACCATTAATCCCTTCTTTTTTCTCCTTCCATTCCTCCATTCCTAATGCATCCTGCCTTCAGCTACACTGTAACCTGATGTCTCATTTTTTAAATCTTAATATAATGTCTGGAGTCTTCAGGTAGAATAAGAATGAATCCAACTTCTAAACATGCTATGTATTGCATAATGGATAATATGACGGAAGTATTCCATGGTCCAAGTGGTAGTGGGGGGTCTCCACTACATGGGGAGTAGCACTCATGGTTGGACGTATTGGTATATTATGGGCAGCAAGCATATTAGGAGAATTTGTCTGAATACAAAAGGTCACTGCTCAGACTATCTGAAATATGCAATGCAATCACTACTGTAGGAATAGGGAAAATGTGTCCCTTCAGGTGTTGCTGGATGCCATCTCTAGTCCAGCAGGCTTGCACTTTCCCATCCAGCTCCTACTGTTAGGAATCTAACAGGGCGACCATAGCTGTTATGTTGGTTGAAACTGAAATGGAGAGGCCAGGAGATGACATGGCCTACTAAGTTCTAGACTTTGGCTCATTGTTTGTGACACTTCGTCCGTGAATGGATGGATGTCCCTGAGGGATTACAGATTCTATCTGGTATGCTAATTATTGTGAATGGCCTACATTTTCTTATCAAATGGACTGAACGCAAGGACAGATTTCAGAAAGTCATTCTGAGTTCCCACACACCAAATGGTTACATTGTGTGTTGTTTTTTTTATTTCACAAGGCCAAAAACTGAAATAAAAAGAGAGCAGCTCATCAGGACAGAGTTAGGATAAGTAATTCCTCTCTAAACAAGACATGGTATTTGAAAGGTGTGTGAATCATATACATGTTACTGACAGTAGTAAAGACAGAAAGGAAAGAGAGAGAGAGAGAGAGAGACCCAACAGATCAATGGCAAAAATTAATTGCACAGGGTATTAAATACCATGCATTCTTCAACCTGGCACTCTCTAGCTGTGATTGACTGCAAATTCCACTATTCCCTGCCAGCTGAGCAAGGCAACCTAGACTCTTGAAAGAGCGCCTTTAAAGGCGACCACAACAAAATTTTGCACTTGTGAGCTATAGTATTGACCAGAGTAATATATGCCATTTTCTCTGTCAGTCCTATGGTTTCTAACATTAGCATATGACATAATGATTACTTTGTTATTTTTCTCTCTATTGGTGACGTATGATGGTTTGGGGTTTTTGATTTCACTAACAGTTCTCAAAATGTAGTAAGCCATGTTCCAATTTCTGTTAACAACTATCAGCTGAAACTTGCAAACCTAGTTTTCATTTTTTTGCAAATACATAATGCAAGTACAGTGAAGGCTTAAGTATTTGTCAAGTGTTGTTGCTTTTGGCAGACTAGCCACCTCTACCTGTGTATTTTAGGTGCTCCCATTTTTGTTGCAACAGAAATGAAATATGAAAATTAGAAAGGATTCTATTTACACAGAATTAGCTGAACAGGTATTTTCTTTCTGAAATGATACAAATTTGGTAGTGATCTCTTAAGAGGAAATTCTCAGTCCTCACCAAATTATAATTCCCAATATTCTATCGGAAAATACATGATGGTGTCGAAACAACATACGTTGGAGCATCATTATTAACAAACATATTAGCTTGCTGCTCTAAAGTCAAGTAAAACCAAAATATTTTAAACTCTCCATTTGGGGACAAAGGGCTTTGTCTTAACTGGGAGAACTATGTCAAACATTCAGCTGATTATTTAGCTAGTTTTTAGATTAAACTGGGTCTACATATTGTTTCAGACTTTCTAAGTTCATGCAACAAGCAGAACAGATTAGTCTGGGCAGAACAATCCGCTGCATGCTTACTCAGAGTCAAGTCCCACTGTCTCTGAATTCATTGGAGCTTACTCCTAGGTGAATGTGAATTCTTAAGTGGTACCTCCTGGCCACATCCAGACCCTTACAGGTCTTAAGGAACATTGGCCATTTCCACACTAGAGTGTTACAGCACTATCATTCCACTTTCAACATCCTATGGAATCCTGGGGTTTGCAGTATAACAATCTAGTGCAGAAATGGCCATTATGGAACAACCAAATGCCAAAATTCCTGAAAAAGAGCTCAAGTGAGGTAGCATGTCTGATTATTGTGGCATTTCTAGGATCAACTTTATCTACTATCTATGAGAAGATGTTGCATCCCAGTAGCTCTCTCCATCCTTGATTCCTATCCAAGATGTAAATGAGAATTGCGGAGCTATAAGCTGTAAAAGAAGATGTTGATGCTGAAGATCTTGACATGAGATCCCTGTCTCATAGAAAATGATAGGCCTTTTATCATGCCTTTTGTCACTCACTGGAGGAAATCAGTCACAAGATATTATCAGTTGGGAAAATGAAGCCCTTTCCCTTCATGGCTGATCTGAAAGGGCAAACATTAATTTATGAGTTGGAGACCCTGAAAAGCAATTCTGGAATGAAGCTTGGTGTTGGTGTTTGGGACTGAAGGGCAGGCAAGCACGTTGGGCAAAGAGGCAGGCAGAAATCACATAGATCAAAGTTAGTGTTGCCCATTCTAACATGTATTCTGATGTCTGGAAACCAGAGACAAAGCTCAGAGAGTGCCTGGACTTGAAGCAGTGGCAAAAACCCAGTGCTGTACCTGGCATATTTGACACCTGGAGTGGATCATTTTTTAACAGGCTTGGGGGTGGGGAGCAATATACCAGGAAGGACTCTCCCAGGTTACTCATGTTGAAGTTGAGGTTCCACCACTTGGTCAAGGTTCCCTCAAAGAGCTGCAGGAGATATGCTGCCTTCTTCTTGGAGCCTGGGTCCAGGTTCAGGCTGAAGCTCACCAGCACCACAGCCATATCTATTCTCCTGCTTCTGTTTCTGCTACCACTGCTGATTCTTTCCTTGCTACCACTGGGATTCCTTAGCTTGAGTGACAGCCAAGTCTCCTCATTGTGAAAGATGCTGGGCTTGCCAGGAGACCACGGCTGGGGAGGGCCCCTACTGGCCTAGATCTGTATTGTCACGTTGCTGCTGTTGCTGTATGAGTTGCAGGTCATCTCAGTGCTCCAGAAGGGCAGGGGAAACAGGGGCTAGTGGTGCTTGAGCAGCTGTTAGTGTGACAATGTTGAAGGCAACAACAAGGCAATGGCTGACAGACCCACTCTGGTGTCCTTGGAGGCCTGGACTGCTCTACCCACTGCTATTCTCACCACTGTTCTGAAGCGGCCTTTCCAGGCCCTGTCAATTTACCCCCTTATCGCCTGCACCTGGGACAGACCTCTCCCACTGCTATGCCCTGGTTTGCCACTGTAAAAACCTGCAGATTTTGGTAAGTCCAGGACAAAGTCAAGTGCAGAATGTGTCCCTTTAACAAAAGTATACAGATTAACAAATAAATTATATGAGGGGAGGGGTCACCCTTTTTCTTTCTTTTTTAGGAATTGGCTTCAGAGTACCAAACAAAACCATTAGCTAATGCTGGTCAGCTACCAACTCTAACCAGAGGCCGAAAGTCTTGTAGCACAGAAGTAGAACCTGGTGGTCTCTCTTTGCAACGTATTATTCAAATGAAGATTATGTTCAGCCAATGGCATCAGTTTAGTCCTCTCCCATCATACGACTTCCCAGACTAGGATTATGGGCAGAGTGAGGGTGGCCCAGAGGGAGCTACTTGCTGCAGCCATTACCCTCTGTGATCCCTGTTGAATCTGGGGGGCAGGCTGCACCTCTTCCATGCCCTAGCCAATATTGGCCATTTCTGCCCTACACTGTTATAGAGCTATTATTCCACTTTCAACATGCTGTGGAATTCTGGGATTTGTAGTTTACTGAGGTCAAAGAGCTCTCCGCCTGTGAATTCTAAATGCCTCTCCCTAAACTGCAAACCTCAAGATTCTGCAGGATGTTGAAAGTGGAATAATAGCACTATAACAGTGTAGTGCGGAAATGGCCATTATTTATCTGAAAAACGGTCCTTCCCATTTTGTCAAGTTTTTAGTACCACTCATGGAACTCATTTCTCATTCTGAATAAAGGCCCTACTGATCTTAAATTCTCCTGAACTGCCCTTCTATCTGATGAAATTTCCCCCCAGCCTGATGCCAGGCTGTGTGACTCCAAATTGCTTTGGGAGGTAAGCAAAAGCAATAAACATACCTTGTAAAAAGTAGAAGGATGGGGGAGGCCTACCAGTTCATAGGGGCTTTCACTGGTGCTGATTCCAAAATAAGATCAATATTGTAGACAAGCACTCCTGATTTGAAATTCTTCCTCCTCTTTTCAGTTCTATTTTTTGTTGTTTTTGTGGCTTGCATGAATCTTTTATTTTACAGCTTAGTTTTACTGTTTCTCTTCTCTCCACACACTTTTGATGTACTAATTCTATGTGTATACTAGGACTGCACAGGGCCACATGAAAGAACTGGAAGTTGAAGAGATATCTTATTGGGATATATTTTACTACCCACTTTGAAAGAGGTTGTTTTTCTGCAGAGCAACATTCTGTTTACATGCCCTATGAGGAGCAGCTTAGGGAGCTGGGTATGTTTAGTCTGCAGAAGAGAAGGTTAAGAGGGGACATGATAGCCATGTTTAAATATTTGAACAGATGTCATGTCGAGGAGGGCTTGTTTTCCGCTGCTCCAGAGACAAGGACATGGAGCAATGGATTCAAACTACAGGAAAGGATGACTCCACCTGAACCTCAGGAAGAACTTCCTGACAGTCAGAGCTCTCCGGCAGTGGAATATGTTGCCTCGGAGTGTGGTGGAGTCTCCTTCTATGGAGGTTTTTAAGCAGAGGCTGTATGGCCATCTGTTGGGAGTGCTTTGATGCGGGTTTCTGCATGGCAGGGGGTTGGACTGGATGGCCCCTGTGGTCTCTTCCAACTCTATGATTCTATGATTCTAATACTGCAATCATATACATATCTGTTCAAATACTAAAAATAGCAGTTTTGTGTGTTTTTCCTCATTAGTAACTTTTGCCTTCCTGTTGTCTTACTAAAGATTTTTGACTATACTCTGGTATTGCTTGGCCAGATGTGCTCCAGTCGTCATCTGTGAAGTGTAGGAGCATATGAGCTAAGACTGTAGTTCTTATTCTGTGGCAGAGATTTAAGTACTGGGTTTAGTACTGGTTAGTTTGTCCCATAATTATGTCATTAAAAAGTCCAGTTTATGATTCTTCTAAGTTACATGGTGACTGGACAAACCAGAGCCTGTTGGATCTTTTTATCAGTAAATTAATTTCTTCTTTTTTGAACTAATATCCTAAAAATCAGTGCAGTGGCCATGGGTGCATTTGCACAGTTAAGACTTGTGTGCCAACTGCTCCTGTTGTTTGGGATGTCTGATTTTGCTGTGGTGACATACGCCTTTCTCATATCCTAATTGGATTACTGTAATGTACTCTGCATGGGGCTACCTTTCAAGGGCACTTGGAGATTTCAGCTGGTCCAAAGAGCTGCAGCAAGATTACTAACAGGTGCTGGTTACAGGGAGCACAGAAATCCCTTGTTGCAACCATCACTGGTCTGTTTCTGGGCACAATTCAAAGTGCTGCCTTGAGACCCAGCCTGGGAGAAAGATGGGATATACATAAAGTAATGGATGGATGGATTCAGGTTAAGTTCAACTCCTCTTTCTAAGATCACAATTAAGATTTCTTCCTGTTTTAAAATTAACACATTGGCCTGAATTTTATTGTAAATCTTAAGTACAATAAACCAATTGAATTAATGGGATTTATATAAATGCTCCATATTCTCCAGATTTGGCCATCAAAATGGAGACTGGTGAAAGAAAGAGCCATTCCTGTATGCATTTTTGAAGAAGGCCTCAAGGGGTTTTAAAAAGGTTCAGAATAATTTTGTTTGCTTTTGCAAGACTTATCTAACCTGGTTGTCTCATTTCATGCTTTCATATTGTTAGTTTTTTTAGGAAAATGTTTTCTAAAACATGTTGAGCTGTTCTGATACCAGAGTTAGGTGGAAAAAAGATACAAATGGAGCTGGATGTCAAAATATGGAGATCTCGGCCAGCCAGGGCTGTGCCATTTCAGGCCTGCTTTAAATTCTCCCTTCCTGGAGAAGCAGCACCCTTTTATAAGACTACCACCCCCTGACTCCCTCTTCACACTTAGGCCCTTTCCGCACTGGGCTATTAAAACGGTGCCGAGCGACCTCCAGCGGAGGTCTTCTGTACCACAGAGTGGACTGGGGCGACTACTTTTTGTAGTTCCATACCTCAGTCCTCTCTGGAGTGACCAGAACTGGTTGCGCAGCTTTTTTTTTAAAAACCTCTTTTTAGAGGTTTTTAAAAAGCACAGAGTGTGCAACTCCATGCCGTTCCGTCGCCCGGCTCCGGAGCAGATTTACAGGTGCGCCCAAGTGCGTGCCTGCGAATCTTCTAGGGGCGGGCTTTCAGCTGGTGAGCTTCTCCGGTTGGTGGAGAGCCTCCACCAACCGGAAGCTGCCATTTTGGATGCCGGAGGAGTGCGGAGCGACGAGCTCACACTCCTCTTCGTCCCGACGGACTCACCTGGGCAGAGAAGAAAGCCGGTGAGTCCCGTTTTTGGTCGTTTATTTTTACACATGCGGAAAGAGCCTCAATCTCCCTTCTGCTTTCCCTAAATCCACAATCTTTATGGATATAGGGCAAAGCGTTTTCAGGTTTATCCCAAATTAATGTGTCACTTGTGGTAGCATGTGTAACTGAGTTCAGATTGAAGAGACATTGTATGGAGGCTGCTCTTTAAAAAAATAGAATAAAATCTTTATTAAATGAAATAACCAGGGAAAGGTATTAGGCAATTCAATATTTCAACATCAAAGAACTTCCAGCTCTCAACATGCAAACACTTCCCTAAGTTAACCAGCTCTTATCTTCTCTCTTTCTCTCTCTCTCTCAAAGAACCTCTTTTTAAACTCATCCATGGAACTCTTTTTCAAACCCTGTTTCTGTTATTTCTCTGTTCTGCTGACTCACCCACCTAGCCCCTCCCTCTGGTTAATCTGGGTTCTGTAGTCAGCCAAACAAACAAGTTAAACCCCCTTGTTGCTAGGGCAGCTCTGGTGGGTATGCCCCTGCTAGGGTTTGTCACATTGGGTATCTTTAGTGTTGGAAAATTCTGACATTCTCTCTCTCCCTACTCCCTTGTTCTAGGGCAAGTGGGGCTTAGCTAGCATAGAGTTTCTTTTTCCTTTGCATGTCAAAGCCCTTTGCCTTCTCACCTAAAGCCCCGCTCTTTTATTTAAATGTTATTTAAATGCATGGCTATGATATCCAGATGACCAGACCATGTGACCCAGGATAGACCCTGGAGTCATTGACCTTACATAAAAGAACACACTTCTCAGATGTCTCTCTTTTTACCCTTTTTGCCATTTTTGAGTGTAACTTAAAAAGGATAACATCATTTTTTAATTTTTTTTGTGGTGTAATAATGCCAATTAAAGCTGCATTTATAGTTATGGGGTGTGACCTTGCTAAATGGCAATGGAGGAGTATCACCTAGTTCACACACTTGTGCTGTGCCTTGCATTGCTACTTTTTGTGGGTGTTGAAGTGACAAGGTAGACAGAAGGACTAGGTAACACAATAGTCTGTAACTATTTTATCCTGGCCTTGCAACTAACTTGTACCTGAATACTCTTTTTTGCAGTAACTTTCTGAGCTCTGGCATGTATAGCTTCACTACGTAAAAGATGGAGTAGAAATGTCTTAATTTATGCAGCCCATAGACTGCATTTTAATATTCCAGGAAGTGACACCTTGGGCTAAAAAAAAATCAGGTATAAATACTGAGTGGAAAATGAACCTTTCTTCAATATATAAATAGCTGCCATCTATAAGGTCATATACCACTGTTCATGGTAGATACAACCTGAGGTGATATTCCCATAAAATCTCTCATTAAATTGCTTCCCCTCCCTCCTTCATTGAGAGATGCAAGATTAGGCTAGAGATAATGACTAGCTCACTGTGGAAATATAGTGAGAAAGAGCCACATTGAAATTAGATTTAGACAATGTAGTAATGAAAAGCACCAGCCAATATTACAACGGATGGGGATATTTATCATAATTCTGTTCATTATGATGGATTGTTGGTTTGAGGATTAGCCACATAACTATCCAGCAAATGGAGGCAAAGCATATGTTTGAAGGTGATGACATTTACTACATAAGTCATGACGGATGTAAAACCCGTTAGTAACATAAACAGTGTTGGCTTCTCAAATATTGCTGACAGTTTAATTCTGCTTCTGCTATTAAAATGAAATATGAAGTAAGAGCGACCGAAAGCTTGCAGACGTTGGAATTATTGGGGTATACAGTGTCAGCCTTGCTGTTAGTCAATGCTGGTCAAAGTAAGATGTATGAGAGGACCTCAAGAATCAAGGTGACTTGATGTACACATACTTAAACCACATGGAATTGTGGTCTCTAGTAGTGTGGTTGTTGGCTAGTAATCAGGAAGGAACACTAACTAAAACGATTCTGCAGGTGCAGATTTTCATAAGGTTATAGGGCAGAACTGAGATTCAACAATGCATGATCGATATAATTTAATGGACTTTGATCACTAATATAAACATGTACATCAGAGTTTGGAAGAGTTGGTTGGTTGGTTTGCTGTTTTTGAACTATGGCTCCCAGAACTTCCTACAGGAGTTGTCCAAGCACAACTTTTCTAAGCTCCCCATAAATGCTTTCCTCTTCAGAAGATCTGCCCCACCTCTCCTCTGGGAGCAGTGGCCCAGCATTTCATCTTGCTTTATAAAAATATGTGGATTTTGTTTCTTCTTCCAATAGTTGAATTGTCTTGAAACAGGCCCTGTTATTTATGGTATGATTGCCAAGTAACAGTGACTAGTTTTCTCTAGAACAGATTTTGTGAGTTGTAATAACACTTCTGACATTACAAAAGAAGGGAGGCAAGGTGACAAGAGAGGCAATGAAAAGTGCAGATTGGGTGAGGATGTTCCTGAAATGGCAATGTTATCACCATGAACTGGCCTGGCTTTGGTCGATATTAGATATCATTTTTGATATCACAATTCGGCCACATTTTGCCACCCTCAGCCAAGTGTTTATGAGGTCCCCAAACAAGCACGGAGCTAGGCATGTTATTAATTGCTGAAACATTCCTTTCTCCACCTAGGCAAGCCAGACTCAGCCAGATCTTGCTTTAGGAGATCTCCCTAGACAAACACTTCATTAAGGATGCATGCAAACACAAAGAGCCCCCTGCCTCGAGCAGGTATCCTGGCAAGCTAGAAGCTAAACCACCCAGGCAAGCTGCATCTGCATACTGGCCATCCTATTGTCCATTCGAACTTAATCATGTTAAATTCTGAACTTTTGGAGACATTGTCTCACGCCCAAACCTCATTGTTCTCTCCCAAGTACAGACTAGCCCACGGTCATATTTTCCCTATAAAAACCCGTGGTTCCGAGAGCTTTCTCAGATCACTCTGAACTTCCACCCCACCTTGCTGCCGCTGTGTCCACCGAACTTTCCCCTCGATCTCCGTCTGAGACTGTGCATCTACGGACTTCTTCATTGATCTACCCCGGGCTTTGGACAGGTGTAGTATATCCCACTTCAACAACCCCTCTCAAAATCCCGCTGTCCCGCTAACACCTTTATTTTCCATAGTTACTTGTGTGAATGTGTTGCATACACTGTTTGCCTGTATTTAATAAAATCACTGTTAATTTCATATTTTGGGTGTGCTTCTTGACTCAGCCTGACCCTGTATACATAGGGTTACAAGGTCCTGCAAAGTTACCCTGCCTCTTGCTAGCTTAAGTGAGTGCTCCAAGCTAATTTCCCCATCTTTGAGTTATTTGTGTTTTGGTTATTTGGGCGCCCCTCCTGGGACCTCCAGCAAACAGGGTAACAGCAACCCTTCAGACATTAAAAATGTCTAGGAAAAAAACAGGGCTGCTGAGAGTGAGCTTGCTAGGGTTGCCCAAATGAAAATTGGAAAGGCCACTTGTACTTTTAATGCTCGTATAGAAGAGGGAATTTCAGTAGGTACTGGTGTCACAAAACCGGATAACAAGCAATACCTGCTAAAAGTGCTGCTTCTACACAATCATTAAAGGTACAGGAGCCATCTCTAGCTTTCACTCTAGCAACCCTAGTTTGTGCCCCTGTGGAAAGAAAACAATTCAGCCCCCCCTCAATTATGGTTGCCAAATTTTTTTCAAACAGCAACAGAGCCCAGAGGTCAGCTGATTGGTCCACGTGAGGCCTATATAAATCCCACCTCAGGTTTCATGAAGGGCCTCTCACAAGAGGGGACCATGGGATTAGAAAGTTTGTTTAGCCAAGAATTCCTGCGAGATTCTCCCCTCAAGAGCCTTGAGGCAGACTTTATCTAGGCCTGCCTCATGTGCTGCTCACCTCAGTTGCCTGGGCCTGCAGAACTAAAAGCAGGAAAAATGGGCACCACTCTTGCATTCACAACAGACAGACGCTTGCAGCATTTGTATGTAATTTGAGACTATTTCACTGTGTGCCAAGTGCTCAGGGTGGTTTGATGTGAGAGCATCTGGCACCTACTCTTCCGGCTCTCTCTGGATCAAAAAAATGAGATTTGGGATTATTGTGCCTCAAAGACAAAACCATATGCAATGTAGTTGGGGCCTGGAACCCCTTGTGGAACACAGGGCCCCGGTAAATGGTAATATTTTGCTTCCCTCCTATTGCCAGCTCTGGAAACAACAAGTGCAAACTACTTTTTATGCTCTATTGCCTTGCAAAACCTATGACATCCAAAGCTGTAAAGCCTCAGTTTGAGGGTCCCCAATATCAGTATGGTTTGGATGGGCATCATATCTAATTGGCATCATGTTTAATTGGCAACACACTTTAATTGGCACTGATATCAAAATCCAACCTGAAGGTGACTGGGAAGTCAAACCCAAAGAGGAAGAAACTTGACCGTAAACATGAGGCCACAGGCAGGTCAGCCTAAAACACCCTCTTGGTATAACCTAGGTCAATTATCAGGTAAATCACCACTGTTCCAGAGAATAACAGAAGCTGGAATTTCCTGGAGAATGCCATTGTGATAAGCCCATCAGGACACTTATTGACAGATACCCATCCCCTGTACACCTGGACTCCTTTCTCTTTCCTTGTAGCACCCACAATAGACAGCTATTACAACACCCATCATATCTTTGTCAATCAAGCACATCAACAGGCGAAAAACCCATTGTCCACAACAGGTTCCCTTTGTCTTGCATCTGGAATCTTCACTGCCACAGGCCATTTTCAGGGTACAAATACCCCTGATTTTAGGTTTGCAACTTGCAGTCTCTTGAAGGTCTACCCATCACTCTGTCTGTCTGTCTCCTGAATGAGAGCTGTCCTTAGGTCCTACCTAAGCCAAAACACATTTCTGCTCTTCGCTACCCTTCTGGACTTGTAATTATAAATCCCCCCAAACTCCTCAGCCTCTTTATACATAATTTTTTCCTCCCTTTCTTCTTCAGTTAGCTGTTATGTGAATGTGTGATTGTGTGGATCTTGTATGCATGCATGAGTGAATTCCTCTCAATAAAACGCATTTTTAGCTTACATTTGAATCTCTGGCTCGTTCTTTTCCTGCACGAACCTGTAAACATTGGTAGCATGATCTGGCTAAGTTGCCCCTGTCTCATTAGTCTCCTGCTTTTGAGCTAATTAATCCCCCACCTTTGCAAGGAGGTACTGGCATCACGGGTTGGCCCTTGTGGCACCTACGTTTTGGGGTAACAAAGCCACTGATTTCAGTTTTTAAGACACATGCATCCATCCTTCTCCTCCAGTAAGGATGAATTCTGCATCTGTGCTAGGAAGGAAGGAAGATAGAAAGAAGTACAGCAGGGACTTTCAAGCTAGGATCCTCACATAGTGAAGCTGGAGCAGGTCCAGAGGAGGGTAACCAAAATGGTGAGGGGCCTGAAAGCCATGCCCTATGAGGACAGACTTAGAGAGCTGGGTATGTTTAGTCTGCAGAAGAGAAAGTTGAGAGGGGACATGATAGCCATGTTTAAATATTTGAAAGGATGTCACGTTGAGGAGGGAGTGGGCTTGTTTTCTCCTGCTCTTGAGACCAGGACAAGGAGCAATGGATACAAGCTGCAGGAGGGGAGATTCCACTTGAACCTCAGGAAGAATTTCCTGATGGTCAGGGTTGTCCGGCAGTGGAATGTGCTGCCCTGAAGTGTGGTGGAGTCTCCTTCTTTGGAAGTTTTTAAGCAGAGGCTGGATGGCCACTTGTCGGGAGTGCTTTGAGGGTTTTCCTGCATGGCAGGGGGTTGGACTGGATGGCCCTTGTGGTATCTTCCAACCCTACATTTCTATGAAGCTTATTACTAAAAAGCCATATTACTCAAAGTGGCAATCTGTGGAGTGTTTGTAGTCCAGGAGCCTTCAGCTGCTGGTCTTCAGTGAGTTTCCAGGAAACAATTTGAACAAGAAAATAATGTGGAACAAATATTGTACTTGTTTATGGGCAGATTTGGAAAACACATGGCTGGTCTGCTATGTCAGATAGCTTGATCTGTTACCACACCATATACCCCCACTCTACGGGATGTGCTATTTTCATAATTGGACACACGTTATGGCTGAAACACATGTTTGAAACTTCACTGGCTGGATGACCATAGGCATGATCAGGTCATACGTTCAGAGAGGATTAGTCAGGAAAACCCGATGCTAATAGACTTGGGATAATCCTTTCTAAAAACTGTTAAGTTGCAAGCACTCCCAAAAACAGTAGCAGATGAAGCAATCAGGAACCCTGCTGTGTGTGTACAGAGGCCTTCCCCATTCATACCACCTGATCAAAACATTAAGAGATTGTTAGGACTCCCATTAGCGTTCTGTCATCTAAAGTTAAGGCAATCAGCCCATTCCAGACTCCTTTCTCAGCTTCATGGGAAAGCCGTTACTGCTTTGTCCACACACCCTCCTTCAGGAAAAGAAATTGGGTACAAAAACCCTAGCTCTAAGCCCAGTAATTTGTAGTACTTTGGATGCAGTGTGTGGTGTCCAGATCTCTGTGCTACCCTCAAACTTGCTGTCTGAGTGACTGCGCTTCAATCTTCTGCTTCAGGATTGGTAACTACCACCCTTTCCACCCAATTTCTTGTTATCCAACCTCTCTTGCCCCATTTTTTCCAATAGCCTTGTATGGTTTTTGAGAATATCTGATTTCTTGTATGTTTGCTAAAGCCCAATAAAATACCCCGTTTAATTTTTAATTGGAGTCTTCTCTACAGTTTGTACTGGTATATGCAAGTGAAAATATCCTGATATTGCCCTCCTCTTGCAGGCCTCCTTTGAGCTGTAATTCCCCAAGTTTTAAGGAGATGCTGGCACTGCAGGTGGACCTTAAAGTCCCCCACCTTTTAGGGTAATAGACCTTACAAATTGCATTTTGGTACCAGCTTGCAGACTTTTAGAGAGCCACTCAAGGCACTGAGGTAATGATTTAATGTCGTATTTCCACTTTAATGTTCAATTTATTCACACTTTTTCTTGATATATTACCCATCCTTGATACTATCTTTGTATTAAAAGGCTTATACTGTCTGATTGCCATACAACGAAGTGTTTCTTTGTGTAATAAATAACTTGGAGAAAAAGAAAACTCACAAAGAAATTAGGCACAGGATCAAATGAATCACATTTATTCTCAAGTGCTCATTCTGCAGAAGAGGATGTTCATAAAGAAGACACCCCCAATATTGAATACCTCACATTCTATTCCCTATCCTGACGCAAGTTTTCCCTCCCCTGGGATCCCATTGAACAGAATCTCAGGGGTCACAAGCCTATCAGAGTCGCCTAAAAAGTTACATTTTCCCTCTCCCCATATTTACAGTGTATGGGATTACACATTAACCATGCCTCTTCCTCGTGCATCATGTTATGTCCCAGGTGTCTTATCAGTAGTTTCAAAGTATCCCCTTTGTGCTCTGCCATGTCCCTATAAATCACTCCTTACATAGGCCTTGCCTTGTCCTCCTATATGTTATCTGAGAAATACCAGTTCCCTTTCAAGATCCTTGGGGGGCCTTACCATCTCTAAAAATCTTCCTTACTACTGGAGCTCAAATACAAAATATACTAAAATATATGTGTAAATATGTCTAAAATGTGTTATACTTATAAGCTAATACATATATGTGAGTAATACATGTTAATAATACTTGCAGAAACTAAAATGTAGTTTATTTCTCTCACTTTGTAAGCTATTTTAGTAAAGAAATGTTGTGGCCAGAAAAGAGACGAAGACCAGGTTTCCAGGGAAAAATCAAAAAAGCCATTTTATTGTTTGACAATCACTTGCGCAAGGACAACAGTTATCCCAGAACTGTCATGCCAATTAATTGAGGTAGCATCACTATATACCTTTTGCCTAATATGTCAGCAATCAATCATTTATTTAGCCCGCCCATCACTGAAGAAAAAGATCTTTAGGTAACTTTTCCATTACATCATTGACTGGCACAGAGGAGAACAAAGAGTTAGTTAGAAAATGATACAAAATGATGCATGTAGCCAAAATGAGGGAGTATGCCTAACTCCCATTTAGTTCCCAGACCTTTGAGTGTTGCAAGGCCATTCCTAAAATTTGAGATAAGACAAAGACATCTGCAATTTACTCAGAGACACAATTCAATTCGCTTATTTTGCCTATTCAAGTGGCATTGGATTTAACCCCTTCATTCCCCCCTTCATGCTAAATTCAAAACTTTGCAATTTCAAGCATGTACTATTTCCTACTTCCTTATGGCACAAGTAATATATAACAGCAAATTACATAGCAGCATTAGGATTCACTAACACACATTACACACTGTTCCCAATAACGGAGGGGGTCTGATTTGTGCGTAGAGAGGTTAGCTTCCTGGTGTAACCCCAGCAGAAATCTAGCCCCAATCTTCTATTCCTCAACAGTTGCTGGGTCTGATGTACGACGCCTGGCAGCCTCCGGAGTGCCAGGTGTACTATCTAGCCCAGAATTCTTCTGACCCCCCTTTTCTGTAACCACCTTTTGGAACCTCCAGCTTTCTCTTTCCATTGATTTGAGCATTACAGATTAGAAAACACTTTTTAACATGCAGAGTAAAGACAGGCAGATTTAGGAAAGCCATTATGTTAGCGCAAAGTACTTCTGCATACAGTGCTTTTACCCATACTTACTTAGGGAACCCAATAATCATGTCCTCATGCCTTAATATATGCATTCATAAAAACAAATTGCATGCACTTGTTATCCACACATTAATCATTAAAAAGTAAAAATCAAATCAAGCAAAGAATGCTGTTTTTCGAGCGATTACTCCAGTATTTATAATACTATAGCAGGGATCACAAATGTTTGTCTGACAGAGAAATCTACTTTAAAGCTGAAGGTGAAAAACTTTCAAGATGCTTTCTCTCAGAGACACAACGTAGACACAAAGTTAGTTACTAGGAAACTTAATCTCTTCTACAAAGATTTAGTGCTTTGCTAAAAAGTTAGCCTTCCACATTTGCAGGTTTCACTTTTGCACATTTGATTGTTCATGGATTATTTGCTGTCACTTCTGCTGCCTCCCTGTGCCATTTTTAAGAAGGACTGCAAGCCTCGTGAGACTGAGAAATTGCAAACAAGGCTTGTAAGTCCCTATTAAAAATGGTGTGGGGCAGCAGTTGAGGTGGCAGTAAGCCCCACCAGCCATCTACTTCTGCCTTGTGAAGGAACTCTGATGCCTTGAAGGAATCCGCAATGGGTTGAATATGCTGGTCGTACTTTTGTGTGTGTTAAATATGGTTTGGGAGAGCCTAGAGTTATTCACGGTTTTTCCACTTTCACGGGGGTCCTGTGCCCGTAACCCTAGTGAATGCGGAGGGATGGCTGTAGTAGTTATGAGCAAATTGGCACCTCAGTGCACTGTGCCAAAGCCACTTCACCCTTTTTTTCTCTAAAAGGGAAGTGCCAGTCTTCCACAAGTGAAGATCAGTTATACTCCGGGCTGGACTGAGGCCCTTGAAGTGTTGGAACAGCTGGAAGGAAGGGATGGCAGGAGGGCAGAACACTCTCCAGGGACTTCAAAAGGAGCAGCAGGGCTGTTGTGAGAAAGAGATTTGAAATAAAAAGCGGACAGGAGCTGAGGAACACTAAATGCTAATTCCATGAACACAACCCATGATTTATTTGTGTAGCATGCAACTTGCATTTCATACATGGAAGTTTTGATAACTAGCGTAGATTTAGGAGGCTTCTTGGGTTAGTTTTTGCTTCAGATTGTGTGAATGTTAGAGCTGACAAATCTGGGAGCTCTTCAGGGCAAAAGCTTCCCCTACTACCTTGCTTGGTGGAAAGTGTGTCCTCTTAGTGCCTCTACCACACTCATCAACCTCTTTAACGGGGAAGGGGGCATGCTGATAACAACAAAAACTTATGCAAATTTTAAAACTTAGGGAATTCATTCCAGTGTAAGCATTTGACTACCAGAGTTCCAAGGTGTCCCTTGTTAAAAAGAGTACTCCCTATCTGATGGCTGGAAACAGATACAGAGAGAGTCCTCATTAGATGCCAAATTCCTGCATTTTGGGTGAGGGCCCTGTATAAAGAAAAGTGTGCATCATGCAATTTATGAATGTGCACAGTATGTAAATTTTCCAAAGAAGTACATGGCTCACTTTAACCAAGATCAATGCTTTCATTTATTATTTAGGTTATGCGTGTGTGCACGTGTGCACCTTTAAGTTGCTTGTCAACTTATGGCAACTGGTCAGTCCTGATTGTGAACTCTGCACGTCACCAATTCCCACTGTCCCTTATTGATATTTCAAAAGCCTAGCGATATTAATTACAGTCCATGGCACTGGGTGCAGGATGGGCTATCTTCAGTTCACTGATGAGGATGATGATGGTGATAATTTATCACATACATAGGCGAGCGTGTGCATGGGAGGGTGGGCCATGGTGGTAAAACAATAACGTCTAACAACAATATTAATAGCTATTCCACAAGGCCCGGGCCAGCCTGGGCTCACCTCTGATATTCTACGTACGATCTCGGGGCGAAGCGAGATCAGTGGCCGCCCAAGAGATTAGGAAGACCGAAGCTTCCCCCGTCACCCGCTCTCTGGCCACTTCCGCACTGGCCCCAGGGCTCTCCCTAAACTGCAGACCCCAGGATGTTGAAGGATAGCACTATATAGGCCATTTCCGCACTACAGTGTTATAGGGCTATGATTCCACTTGCAACATCCTCTGGAATCCTGGGGTTTGCAGTTGCAGGAGGGACCGGCCAGCTCCTCCCGAAACCGCAAACCCCAGGATTCCACAGGATGTTTCAAGTGGAATCATAGCCCTACAACACTCTAGTGCGCAAACGGCCTCTGTCTCCCGCGCTCCCCGCACCAGCAAGGGCGCTGCGGCGGGGGCTGGCGCTCCGCCGAGGCGAAGGGGCGGAGCAGGCCCCGGATGCAGTTCTCCCGCAGGGCCCCGAGGCCGCCTGCGCCGCCGTGTCCCCGTTGGCGCCCTTAACCTTGCGTGCTCGGCGGCGCGGCCCAAGGAAGAGAAGGGCAGCCGGCGCGCGCGGAACCCGCCTCCTCCCTCCTCCTCCTCCTCGCGCGGAAGCATGTCGCTGGTGGCGGAAGCCTTCGTCACCCAGATAGCAGGTGAGGGGGAGGCGCGGGCAGAAGGGGCAGCAGGAGGCCTGCGTGGCGGGCAGGGGAGGGGCGGCGGCGCCGGGGCCGGGGCCGGGGCCGGGAGGAGAGGCGAAGGGGGGCGGCGGCGGCGGCGGCGGCGGCGGCCGGGCAAAGTTTGGGCGCTGCTTCTCCGGCGCCTCCCCTTCCTTTTCGAGCCCGGATGAAATAAATGGCAGTGCAGGAATCTGGGCTTTCCAGACGCTGTTGGACCTGCAGCCTCAGCAGCTCTTAGCGAGCATAGTCAGGGATGATGGGAGCTGCGCGCCAGCGACATCTGAAGGAGCAAAAGCTGCCTGTCTGGTTTACGGCGTGGCTGGGGGCGGAGGGGGCGTGCCGTGGGGGGAGCCTCTCTCGGCCGGAGGGCAGGAGGCGAAGCCTGGGGGTGGGGGAGGGTCTGCCAGGGCAGCTCGGACCTTTGGGCAGCTCGTGCTCGTCTTCCAGCTAGGGGTTCGGACTCGCGGCCGGAGTGGGAGGCCTGCGCCTCGCGCCTATTGGACGTTCTACCGAAAGGACAGTGTGGAGTCGTGGCCCTGTGACCGGCTTGTTGTTGTTTGCCTTCAAGTCACTTTCAGCGACCCTAAGGCGAATCTATCACGGGGTTTTCTGGGGCTGAGAGTGTGCGACGCACTTACGGGCACCCATGCATGTCCGTGGTTAAGCGGGGAAGCAAGCCATGGGCTCCTGCTCAAACCACCACACAGGCCACCCTGTCTTCTCTCAGTAGCCGTAGTAGGGTCACCAAGGGCCAGCCTAGTTCAGTGGTTTGGAAGTTGGACTAGGAGTCTGGAGACCAGGGTTCAGAGCCCCGCTCAGCTTTGGAAACCCACTGGGTGACCTTGGGCAAGTCCCACTCTCTTGGCTTCAGAAGGAGGCCAAGGCAGACCCTCTCTGAACAAATCTTGCCAAGAACAACTCCGTGACAGGTTTGCTTTAGGTTTGCCGTAAGTCATAAATGACTTGAAGGCACACAACAACAGTAAGTTCAGCAGAGTGGTTCTACAGATAGGTGTCATCCATGCACAGCTTGGGCAAGTTACTTTTCTAGATCACAGCTCTCAAGAATTCTCCCAAGAATTGTGGCCCAGAAAAACAAGTTTTCCCTGTTCTGCTTCTATATTGCCTTTAAATTCCTTGTTACAGGTACAGGCAGATTTCAATCTTTCAGGAGCTCCTTGTGTTCTTTACTTAAATCCACCAGTGGTTTATGGTCTGGAGAGGGGCACGCCTCTCCCCTCTGAACTTAGGCTGCCCCATTTGAACTGTGCATGTTGGAACCCACTGATTGCAGCCAGGTATAATATAATGTCTGCCTCTGTGTAGCTGTAGCCAGATGCAAACTGGTGGCCCAGGCAGTGGGGCCAGTTACTTGCACTCCATGAAGCACACTCTGGATGGCCTGTGGAGTGGAGGCCAAAAAACCAGATATATAGAACATCCTCCCAAAATGCACCATTAATAGTTCAAAATTCTGGGGATTTTTTTGCACTTTTTTTTCCAAAAAAGGAATACACCCTTAACAGGATTAAAGACTGCAATAGTAGCAATGTGTTGTGAGATTACAAGAGAAACTTTAAGTTAGGTTTGCAGCTCTGAACTTTGATAATGTGAGCATAAAATGCTCACATAAAATTGTACTTTAAGATAGAATTTGTGACTGATCAAATCATTGTTATAGCAATTATTCTTCAGGATAGATGTATTTACTTAGCCTTTAAATGATTACCATAGCTACTATTAGCTGTCTAGGTTTTTTTTTTTTTTTGGTGGGGGGATACCCTTTATTGCAGATAATCTGGGAGTCTGGTGGTATTATTTATTTATTCGGCAGCATTAGTGTACATAGAGATCAGCCAACCATCTGGACTTGTATATACATGTTGTTGATTTTCAATATTACTTTTTCTCCCTCCGCTGAAAAGACATAACATTAAGTATTACTTTATGAATAGTTTCTTCAGCATACATTAAAGAAGTAGAAGAGGTAATAAAAGATATGACCAAGCTGGAACTGGGTGCTGCTTAAAATGAGGCATGACATGGACGGATGAAAGGAATAGGAAAGTTTTTATGGTGGTGTAGATGCTCTTTTTGAAGTCTTTGATCATTCTGCATGTGGCTGTTGTGTCAGCACAGATCTTTGTCCAGAAGTAATCTGCTCCAATGCTACTCAGTGTGGTGGTCTGTGGACTGATATGGATCCATAGTGAGTTTAAAAGCAAAAAAGAAAAAAAAAGAAAAAAAAGAAACCATTGCAGTTAATAGACATATATGCATTGCCGGTTCATGTGTGCATTCGTGTGTCTGAGGACTTGTCAGTCCTCAGATCAGCTTAAGGGTACTGATCAACTCTGTATCAGTCTTCTAAACTGAAACGTGTTTCTTCCTCATCCTATAATCTTGTGCTCCCTTGATTAAGGAAGAGAGAAATAGTTTTTCCTTTATTTTTTTCCCTCAAAAGCCACACAATCGCTCCTATTGAAAATAATTTGTTTCTTTGAATTATAATTTTACAAAGAAAAAATAGTATTGTAACAAAATACTCTTTTACATATGTACTTGGGGTGAATTCCTAGTCAGTTCGACAGATCTTAACTTTTGGTAAGTGCATATAGGATTGCAACCTCAAGCTGCTGTCTGAAGGAAGACAGAGTTTCTTAGCTTCATTACATTTGTAAGGAGTATATTATTGGGTACCTGGATATCCTGATGGGGTAAATTTTTTTCTAGAAGTATGCTCATATAATGGTAACAAGATTGGTTCATACAAGTATCTGTGCAAAATTTCTTGTCACTTGGTTACTCAGCACATGATGCTGGGTTACCAAATATAAGACATCTTCAAAAAGTATTTGAACTGGATGATAATTTTCAGTCTAGACCATAGTGCTTCATGTATATTTATTTATTTATTTAATTTATAGCTGGCCCTTTTCCTAAATGGGACCCGTGTTGACATTTGAATCTGTATGTGATAAAGATGTTTTTATGAACCAGACTGTGATACTATAGTGATGAGTGTGTTCATAATAAACTGCTAGTTCCTCTAATTGACTGGAGTTATTAAATAATTTTGTGCAAAATAATGGACGAATCTTAAAATAATTGACTTAGTTCTGTAACTTTCTGTCTAATGAGTTGTAATGCCAGAAGGCGCTGCCAGTATTCTATCTTGTACAGTTGGCCCTTCACATTTGTGGGTTTAATGTTCATGGATTTGATTATTTGTGAGGTTCTCTAACCACTGGCCCTCCCCACAAGTTCCTTTTTTTGCAGGGGAATCTTCCTTCTCAGCCACTTCAATTCATCCATGTAGACATTTAAAAACCTACCTCTGGTCTCCCTCCTCCACCAGCCACTACATGGCCGACTAAAGACGGCTTGCACTCTGATTTCTCAGCACTAAGACCCCTCCCCCCAAAGTCCCCCACACTCAAGGAAGGAAGTGGGCAAGAAGGAGGAAGTATAGGCCCACTATGCTGGCTTACCCCTTTCCCGCTCCTTACCCTGACCTGGTTGGACCTTCGATACCCACTCTCCCCACCGTGCCTTGGCCCCCTTCCCACAGACACATACACACATTTTGATATTTGCAGTTTTTCTACTTTTGTGGGGGTTCTGTGCCCCTAACCCCAGTGAATGTGGAGGGCCAACTGTATAAGTGAGGCAACTTTTATATATGCCATTAGAAGGATTGTGAAGAATACCACCATCCATAGGGACTGCATAATTTTTGTTTATCAAATAAAGGAATTATATAATTGAAATGTTGTTTGGTTAATCTTGTGTCCAGTGCAAGTAATTCTGTTATGTTCATTGGGAATATTAACATCAGAGAATAAAGAACTCATCAGTGTGTGCATCTTAAAAAATCCTTTTTCATCTGTACTTTATTCTTGTTAATCAGTGGAATTGTCTTTCTGCTAAAATATAATTGGTATAACTTTCAGTTGGTTTAGGCTACCTGTGAATGGACTTAGGAAATCTTTTTGGAGAGTTTACTACATGGTTGGGAAATCTATTGCATTTGGATACCTCTTTCTTTCTCATAGTAAGATTTCCCCCCTATTTTGATGGTTCAAAGCTTCTAGGAACTTAACCACTTGCAAGTTAGGTTTATTACATGGGAGGAACTATTCCTCCCAGTGGGTTTTCAAGTAAAATGAAAATCAAGCAATAACTTCGCAGTGTTATCTTCTCTTTTCACTTACATAATCTCATCTTTTGTATTATTGTTATTGAAGGAGAAATTGTAGAACTTGGGTGCAGGATCTGCACATCTGTATCTGTTATTCAGCATACTCATCTGTTATTGGGCTGTACACAGCATCATGGTAATCTGAAAGATAGCACATCCATTTCCTTTCCCATAGCAAGAAAATGAGCTCTTCCCTAGTTTCACGTTGACACCTCAAAATGATTCTTCTTCATGGATCTGGAGACTTGAGAAAGATGTGGTATTACAGAAGCACCATGGATGCTACCTGTCCCAGACAAGGATGGGTTTAATTTAAAGCAGTCTTCCTTAACTCTCTGCTGTCCCGATATTTTGACCTTCAGTTCCCATGGGCTCTCACCATTGGCCAAGTTAGCTGGAACCACTGGCTATATTGTTTGTAATTGGTGGGAATTGTATTCCAAAACATCCTACAAGTAACAGGTTGAGGAAGTCTGGTTTAAAGAACTGGAACACTGAAGGGCACTGGTGGTCTTAAAAGTTGAAGGACCCATTTGGTGTGTTGCAGTCTAGGAATGCCTGAAGGGCTAAAGTTGCCTACCCCTTTCTTAAAACAACAATGGATTTATTTTCTGTCCCTTTCTTTTTTTATGCCTGCTTTCTTATTATGTATGCATGGCAGTGCAGTTATAATCAAGAAACTTTTTATACTGGTAATAAAAATAAAATTTGATTGGCTAGTAATAGAAGGTCCTATTCATGAAAACAATTGCGTTGTCTTGCAGTTCCAATTTAACTGCAACTGCTGTGATGATATAGCTACAGTAAAACATTAATCTTCACCACATGAACTTTAGGGTGATTATATAATACTATATATAGTTTAGAAATATATTAGAAGATTTTTCTTGGTCTGTGATTACACTGGCTGTAGCATCAGTGTGGTTGTTGATTTAAAAAAAATGTTCTTTACTTCTCTCTGGAGAAGCATACAGCAGTCTCCCCCAGCCTGTCCCCTCTAGATGTGTTGGATTCCAACTTCCATATTTTCAAAGGATGATGGGATTTGCTGTCCAACACAATCAGAAGGAGTGCAATCATGGAATGCTATCCTATAATCTCTGCCAGATGTAAAAGCTTTACTTTTCATGCCTGTATCTCTGAAGCACTTTAGCTGTATTGTGAATGTTGCATTCCTAAAATGTTGCCTCTCCACGTGGTAAGTTCCATTTCTTTGAACATGCTGACCATAGTCTGTTGTTCTAATGCATTAATGATTAAATATCAACTGATGATCATATCATTTATAAATGGTTAAGAGGCCTTTTGTAATGATGTTGACTGGATAATGATGAAAGCATTTTTCGCTTATGCTTCGCTCTGCAGCATCCTGCTGTTTTCACTGTAGCGCTTCTGCAAGAGGGTGCTTTTTGCACCAAGGCAACAGTTCTTTCCCCTACGTGCCGTAATCTGTTATAAATGGTAATCATATGCCTTTATTTCAGACATGTTGTCACACAAGGTGGTGCTCAAAATCTTATTTGAGGGAGACCTCCAGTGCAGCCTGTTTTCCCAAAGACATGTATGAGGATTTATAGAGATTAATCATATATGTATCACAAATGACCTCTCAGGATAAGAAAATGAATTTTCTATACCACTTGAAAGTTAACGTCTTGGTTTTCAGATGGTATCAGGCTTTAATCTTTCTTACAGCAGCAACTTAAATATCAGCAGATAATGTTGGGTCAGAAAAATGGTTGTAGAAGTGATAGATTAGTAGATCCAAGGGAGAGAGAATTTTCCTAAGCATTCCTTCTTTCTCTCTCTCTCTCTGTAAATGGAAAAGAAAACAAGGTGGCTGTCTTTCGTGTGATTATTGGTGGGCTGGGGGAAAGTTATATATTTACAAAAACGTAGGAATGGCCCTTTCAATCTTTTACTTTGGTAATGAGCGAAAATTGTTGTGTTGAAAAAGAGACCTTCACAACTTGCTGGTTCACTAGAAATTCACCTTCAGAGCAATATACAGATGTGCAAAGACAAATCTTGTTTTTGCCTGCATGTTGATGTATAAGCCTGAGCCATGATTGTGCTCATAATAGATATGTAGGATGCCACACAAAGTTCTTTTGCAGGCAAGCCTAATTCTTTCCAACAGCACTCCAACTAACAAGGCAGACAGAATAACAAATGTGTATATGCTAAACTAACATATTAAATTGGCTTGTTGCAGAATGTCTGTGACCAAAGCATTGTGGGAAAAATGTGGACATAAAAGGCAATTGCTTGTATCCATAATTATATTGAAAATGTTTCCTGGTAGCTCAGGGGAGGGGAACTGCTAGTCCAGTAGTATAATCAAGTCTGAAGAGGTTTCCCAACTGGTCTGGTGCACATATTCCTAAACTTTAAGTTATGTATGATTTGTTGATAAATGGTGGTAAATTCATTATTTAGAAAAAATTGCGAAGCCCACGTTCAAATGTAGTTGCAAACCTTTTTGGCAAGTATGTGCCACAAAACAGATCCAAATGTTGAGAGTGCCTGTGTACTGTGTATTTCAGTATATAGTTTTCTTTGAACTGGGTAATAGGCAGCAACATGACATGGGAGAGACAGCAGAGAGTGAAGGTTTGAATATGCAACAGTGAGCCAAGAGCCTTCTAGCATCTACATCTTCTCAATGCTTCTGGTAGCATGCACAATACTACTAGAGTACATCCAGGCTATAAAAGAAAGCAACTGTAATATGCAAGCAAGTGGTATAATACTTTGTGTTTTAGGACTATGTTATGTTGACAAACTATGAGAGTGGTTGATAAGAATAAAAATGAAGGAAATACATTGGAGGGAGCCAGTGGGATAATCTAAGAATGATTTAGCGCAGTCATCTTGATCACTAGATAAAAAGACTCCTGGCTTGTGGTACAGTCCTAAACGTATTTATTCAAATGTAAGTCCCTGTAAGTTCAGTGTGATTTGACTTTCTGCTACAGAGCTTTCCAGACTTTTCATGTTGGTGACACACTTTTTAGACATGCATCATTTCACGACACACTAATTCAGTTTTACTAGCAAACTGGAGGTTAAACTAACCCCTTATAAGAGATACAGACACGTACGTAAATTGTAATAACAAAATGTATGGGGACACAAAATATCTCATGAAAATCTTTCATATATTTTTGAAAATATATGATTTATAAATAATAATATACATCTCCAAGACCATAAGTGGCACACCTACACACTTCAGGTGACACACTAATGTGTCACGGCACACTGTTTTTGGAAAGCCCTGCTCTACTAAGTATATTTTTAAGATTGGAGTTTAAGTCTTCGCATTGCAACACTGGTCTTAATGAGGTGACTTGCATTCTTAAAGGTGAGCCTGCCATACAATGGAATCTTGTACATACCTACATGGAAATAGGTCCGACTGGTTTTCAGTGAGTGTTACTCCAAGGTCACTGTGCACAAGAATTTGCAGCCTCGGGTGATCTTTTTTCCTCCATAGAAGAAGTGGAGAAGGGATATGTAAAGCAAAATAAAATAGGGAGCAGAAGGCAAGCTCAAGCTCCAGAGCAAGTAGCGCTTACTTCTCAGCTGAAAAGCTTCTGTGCATGCTTGTTTGATTTATTTTTGCTTTCCTTATATGAGAAACATGAAACTTATACTTTGGTGAGTGTAAGACTTCCAATACATGGACATACAACTTTGATAAAAACTGAATTTTGAATACGATTTGTCACTAGGTTTGTTGCTGTGGGCTTGTTTTGCAGCTCCAAGAAGGTTTACTCAGGAGTAAGACTTACTGTGTTCAGTGGCATTCAATCCTTAGCAAGTGAACACAGGGCTCTAGCTTTAATTAATGTAAGGAAAGATGATGGATGTGTTCATAAGCTTCTGAACTGTGGAATGATATATTTTTCATTTTTAGATAAGCATGTCTGTTTTTTCATCATGTTCTCTGAAGAGCCATTGAATCTCTGGCTCAATGAATTTGTTTTCTTGACCCTTTCTGGTGAGTAGCATAAGGTCAATTTTATGAAAGAGCTCTGAGTACATTTTGAAATTGATTGTGCCTTCATATAGGTATTTATGCTGGATGACGATGAGGCAGCTAATTCATAAAGGGATGTATTTGTGCATTCTTTATTGATCACTACTAATGGAGAAGGGATCTTCTAACAATAGTTCCAAATTGACTTCAGTCTTGCTGAAGTAATGAAGGCTTATGTGTAGTAGTTTAGCATTTGGACAGAAATATGATTGAACTGAAATATGATTTAAAATTAACTTCTCTAGTTTAAAGAGAGCAAGTTAGTGGCAAGTTCTTGTGCCTCTCTTCAGGGCGGAAGTGTGCAAGGTTATCCTCCAGTTGTTGTTTGACTGCATTTCCCAGCATTCCTCAATACCTAACTGCTGGCTGCTGGGAGTTGTAGTCCAATGGTGTGTGAAGGATTGCAGTTTGTTCATTCTTGGTCAAAAGGATGGATCAGATACGTTCAGAGTTTTCTGTGGTACTGAAGAAGCTTAAAATGGATTTTCTCACTGATGCATTTCTGAGTTTATAAGGATATTTGTAGGGGGACGATATAAACCGGAAGTGAAACTTGAGGAATCAGTGGTAGTTTTCAATTATTTAGAGGTCTCTGTGTATATGTATTTGTGTGCATTGAAAGACAACTTATCTGTATAATTACAAAGATATGGAGCTGTTGATGTTCTGAATATATTTAACAAGGTACAGACCTTTGAGCCAGTAAAATCTTGTCCAATACCTGCAAAAGTATCACCAACTAACATTGAGAACCGTATTGCCATTTTTAATTGGCCACTAAGAAGACCAAATAATGTGTGGCTCACATCTTCGTAAGTGCTAAAGGATATCTTAGAACAATGGTTCTCAACCTGTGGATCCCCAGATGTTCGTGGACTTCAGCTCCCAGAAGCCCTGAGCATTGACCATAGTGGCTGGGGCTTCTGGGAGCTGAAGTCCACGAACATCTGGGGACCCACAGGTTGAGAACCACTGTCTTAGAAGTATTGGGGACTGGGTGGGATTACTCTGTAGATATTAAATGTTTGTATGTGTATCCCACAACATCCAAAAACTGAGAGGGATGGTGATTTTGTCCTTCATAGATAGTCACCATGCCCATCACTTTTGGTGTCAGCTTTACAAATTTGAAGAAAGAGGAATTTCATTTAAATGGAGCCTGCATGCACGCTACCCAAAAATCAATCCCAATTTATATTTGAATTCTCACTCCCACAAGTCAGCAAGCCTACTGAAAGGAAAGAACGATTTAAATTACAGAGGAGCCTTCCCTGGAGAACAGGCACCCATGGTGCCTGCTCACAGTTTGTCTCCCAGAGGGCTGGGCTGCAAAACTCAGAAGCAACTTGTACCTGAGACATTATACCATCCTGTCACAACCCCGAAAACACACACTCCTGAGAATCATGTCACATTAACTCTTGATAACTGTACTATAAGGGGCAGAAATGGTGCCTTCTTGGGGAAAAAGGCCGTCCTAGAGAATTTAGAACATCAAACTCATTTAAATTTTAAAAAGGGCGAGGTGGATGTTCTCAAAATAATCCTAAGAAAAGGAGATAATGGTACAGTGGGTGTGGGTTTCACTTTCATAGCTCTATGATCTCATGTCCAGAAGTGCCTAAGTAGCCAGAAAGATTCAAGTGGTAATATACTAAGTGACAATTCTCCTTTCACTAAGGTTCCTCAATTTAGGATAACAGCGGCAGCAAGAAATTGGCAGTCTTCCCACTGGCAGGAAGAGTTAAAACCAGTATCTAAGGCTTCTATAGCCCATAACAGTTTTCCCCTGATTTTTACTCAGATCATAGAAGGAAGGAGGTGTGTCCCTCTTTTGTAACTCTCCGCAATAATATCCCAGTTAAGAAAGGAAGAGATCCAGTAAGTGGACGTAACACTTTGAGCTTGCAGACTGAAAGTATCATAGCAAACAGGACATTACTAACTGGTGACAAGCCCCCTAGGAGTCATAGTTCCCAACAAATGGTTACAGGGAGTGATTCCTTGTTTGAGCAACCACAATCTACTAAGCAGCCCCCTGTAATAGATCTTGATTGGTGCTTGGGTAATAGATACGCTCCCCGGCCAACTTATCTGGAGATTGACTATTAGATAGCAAGGAGCTGTATCAACCTGTAAATCTTATATTCTGGAATATTGCAGGTTGGAGAAAGAAATTAGTCGATGCTGACTTCATTCAGTATCTTCAGACCTTTGATATAGTTTGCCTCCAAGAGACCTGGCTTACAGAGAACAATACCATGAGATTAGGAGGTTTTAGATCCTGGGAACAGCCTGCCGAGAAATCCTTCAGTGCAGGCCGTGATAGTGGAGGCCTGACTATACTGATTCCTTCCACCATAGAGGTGGGTGAGATTACAGTAGTAGGTCCAGCTTCAAACTACTGCCAAGCATTAACTATTCATGGCTGTAAACCAGGCCCCTTGTTATGTATTAATGTTTATCTCCCCCAAGATCTGCCAGAATCTCAATAAAAATTTGGACCAAGTTGGAGGAGTTACTTGATAGCTTGTGTACAGATTACCCTGATCATTTGATGCTAATTTGTGGTGATTTTAATGCCAGAACAGGCACCCCATGATGGGAAAAGTCTTAGAGTTTGATGTGGGAGAAATCTTAACTGTGCCTCGATCATCACGGGATAAATCAATTAATAAGAACGGCCAGGCCCTTAATGCCCTAATCTGCAAATTCAACTTTATCTACCTTAATGGTACTTATTTAGACCACTCAAATGGGTATTTTACATAAAATCATGTCTTAAAAAGCATTTCACTCATTCTGAAAAAGAAAATATTTCATCTAGATTTCTTTCCACTGGAAAAACTGTCCTCAGGAGAAAAAGGCAAAAAGGTCTCCCTGCCATGTGTCTGAGTTTTTATTTTATCTTCAGGTCTCCACATTGCTATTTCTGACTAATCCTAAGGTTTGATATATATGACAGGTGTTAGAATGAGTTTTTTGTTAAAGCAAAACATCCTTCTTTAGCAGGTATGCAAAACAGCATGGGTCATCTTCTTAGGAATTAATAAAAGATTTGGAAGAGAGAAGACCAGAGTGTTAGGAAAACACATGCATTTTCTTGGGGTGGGGTGAAGGAGAAGATGTTAAGTAAGGGACTGGGGATAGTAAGATATTCCTGGGCCTTCTGGGTAAAAGGTAAACATTATTTGGAGCACCTGAGATTTCTCATGTGGACATCAGCTAGTCATAACTAGGGCTTGGAAAAGTACTTTTTTGCAGCACAAGTCCCAGAATTCCCCAATAGCATGGCTAGTGATGACATTCTAGTGTTGTAGTTCAAAAAATTAACATTTTCAAGCATTGTTTACAAGCAACTACTGATGAGGCAGTGAGGCGAGCCAGAAGTGTGAAGAGAGCAGTCTTTTGATTGACTGAAGGAGAAGCCTTTTAAGTACATTTATGCCAAATGCTGCTTCTGTGCTGCCTTGCATTTGAGATCATGGAAGGTGGAGTCTCTAGAAAGAAACAGGAAATTTAAGAGATAAACAGGATCTTGCATTTGAGGTTATTCATCATCCAGAAGAATTTCACTAAATGTGAATTATCATACATAGCTGCTTATACAGAGGGAGAAGATTGCAGTTGTGATAGCATGGTTGTTCTTGATGGAGCCTCTGCTGCAGCATAGCAGAGTTGCAACACCATCACCAACAGTAACAACAATATTATTATCAGAACCTAACATTGGGTAACAGAAGGCAGTTTGGCACTGCTCCTGTCTTTCATCTGCTAATGCTCCAAACTTCCCTTAGCAGTTCAAGTAGTTCAGAGTCTGCATAGCAAACATTGTATGCTTTTCATGTAATAAAAACATACAGTGCTTCAGTACAACTACAGTGCTGGAGACCAGGGTTCGCTTTCCCACTTGGCCATGGAGACCCACTGGGTGACTTTGGGCATGTCACACACTCTCAGCCCCCAGAAAATCCTGTGATAGGATTGCTTTAGTGTTGCCATAAGTTGGAAACAACTTGAAGGTGCACACAAACAACAATATAATAAATAAATTGAACCAAAAGGTAATATAGAACAGATGTAAAATATCGGATCACTGAAGGCTCTGTGAAATCATGGTCAAAATACTGTTTTGGATTTCCTGTCTGTTTAGGTTGAACAGTTCTGAGATATGGAGAGAATGGGATCAGAATGATTAACTGTCCTTAATACTCAGTAGCTGAGCATGTAGCCAAACATGTTATTTACATCACTTGTTAGAAAGGCTACAGATAAATGACCTGTAAAATCAGAGCCCCCTTCATTTGGACAGCTATTTTGGAGAAGGTGACTCACTTCCTACCCTCCTTTTAGTTGAAGAGAAGTGTCCTGCCTGGTTTATGTATCAGGGAAGAGGAGTGTCTCTGGAAGTCTGATGTGTACACAGTAGATGTGCCAGTTGCATGTAGTGTTTGCCTCCTCCCATCCTTCTGCCATTTGTATTTTTGTTAAATAAAAGCAGGTCTTGCAGAGTACCAGTAATCTCTCCTTGCATGGGAATCCAAATCCAGATCAGTGCTACTGTTGAAACTTCACTTAGCAGTGGGAAATGGCAAAGATCTACAGGATTTTTGCAAAATGTCACTGTTGTTGTTGTTGTTGTTGTTGTTGTTGTTGTTGTTGTTGTGTGCCGTCAAGTAGTTTCTGAGTTATGACGATCCTAAGGCAAACCTGTCACAGGGTTTTCTGGGGGCTGAGAGTGTTTTATGTGCCCAAGGTCACCCAGTGGGTTTCTGTGTCACTTATACTTTCCCCTTTACAGCGAAACCAGTTTTTATTTAAGGTATCAACCACGTGCTTGGTTTTTACCATTTTCCTCCCTGTATTAGTGTGGCATAGATAGACGGGCAAATAATAGCTAAAGACCAAAAGAATCCAGTGGCCAAAGGATAAACTTGGTTTGACTTCATTATTAGACAAATGATAAGTTTGTGGGGAGTTATTATGGCATTAATCAATTTGATGGATTGGAAATATGACAGAACTGAAGCAGTGTGTAATATTAGTGCCTATTATTCTACAAATTATGCCTTCACCTATTGTTCACAAGGCAAGAGTCATGCTGTACATTAAAAAATGTTGTGTGCTCATTTTCCTCTTCTCTTGTTAAGACATCTCCCGACCCCTCATACTACTACTTCTTGCTAATATGAACCTGTTGCCTCTAGAACAGAAAAGCATGAGTTTATGCTAGTGAGTATTGCTTCTCTAATGCTGTGCTCATGAAACAAACACATTTATTGCGTTAGTTGGGACCTATAACTTGCACCCATCCCAAAGAATCAGTGCAGGCAGGATAGTAACTGCTTCCCAGCAGAACAGAATGATACTTATGGAATTCAGTGAACTTTTCCCCCATTTTTTCCCAAGTTAATCCCCATCCTTAGAGGCCAGCTCCCAAAATCTGGTCTGTTGCTCTGTCTCTGTCTCTCTCTTTCTCTCTCTCTCTCTGAAAGCATTAATCATTTCTGTCATTTGTCAGCTTTATAGTATGGTAACTAAACTGTTGCCAGTAAAACATAAATATAATCGTGTTTTATTTGCTTTGTTTCCACTGTTGTATTTTTCTGTTGTTAGATTGTTGAGCATCATCAAGACAGAGGAGTACAGTCTTCAAACAAACAAACCATGGTCACCAGGGGGCCCGGCTCCTCAGTCCACAGAATTGATTCTGAAAAGATACCATGGTTGAGAGGATCAAAAGCTGCTAAGGAATCCAAATAATTAAATGGGAGTTATTTATTGTGTGCCTCACTTGGCATAGGTTGCCTATCACGGTGACCAAGGCTAAACTGGGCCTGGAACCAAATTGAAATTAGTCAAAGTAGTAATCTGTCTCCTCTGAGTGCTTCTGGAACTATGTAGCCACCACCTTCTCAAGAAATTTCCCCAAGTAAGGAACTTGTTTGGGCAATATTTGTCATAAAACCCTCAGGCCCACTGATACATTCACCCATTGTCTGCTTGCTCTAGAACCGTTTTCTTTTGACAGTGGTTATAAAAGCAAACCGAATCTCACTCCTTTTTGCACTTATGTGGATACCCCATTGAATTCAGTGAGGATTGCTTCTGATAAACATGTTTGGGATTCTACTGCACACATTAAAATGTATACATACAATATAATCATATACACACACACTTAAAAGTAAGTTTCATTATGTTCAATGTCTATATTTTCTTCCAGGAAATTAATGTTTTGTATTTTCTTCCAGGAAATTACTCCTAATTTCTGTATGGGGAGGTGGGGAGAACAACCTCTTAAACTTGTCATAGTTACGCTGTTAGTATGTTAAAATGCTGTTAATATTGTTGGGACAGAGTTGTTTAATGCAGTGAAAAAAAGACAACATTTATTTATCTATGTTTTGTTTTAGAGACTATTTTGTTTTGGAGCTAAACTAAGGATGATGTCTAAGCTTGCAAACTTGTACCTGTTTAGCTGAAAGTAAATCCCATTTGAGTTCACTGAGTTTTTTCTCCTAAGACAAAAGATTTTAGAATTCCAGATTTACTTTCCTATTTTAGTGGAGTGCAGCAAACCTCAGTCTCCCCATCTGTTCCTTCATAGTGTCTCTGTGTGTGTGCGTGTGCGTGTGCATGTGTGCATGTAGTAAATGATAAGCTCTAGTTAGGTTAAGTACCTGTCTTCTCCTCTCCGCATCATTAATGTTCTTTGTCCAGTGGTTGTCCGCAACATGAGTATAGCTAATTTAGCAAAGTATAGATAGTTGTAATTGCCCCATGTGTGCAAGGTAAGTGGGTGGATAGTAACATTTCTTCCCAGAAATGAAATACAGTCAGCCCTCCACATTTGCTAAAGTTACAGGTGCAGGACCTCTGCAAAAGTGGAAAAACTGCAAATATAAAAAATGTGTGTGTGTCTGTGGGAAGGGAGTTGAGGCATCATGGGGAGAGCAGGCACCTAGGCTCCAAACCAGCTCAGGGAAAGGAGGGAGAAAGGGGGTGGGTTGGCATGTGGCCCTATACTTCCTCTCTTGCCTATCTTCTTCCTGTGTATGTGAGAGCACTGGGAGAGAGTTTGTGGCACTGATAAATTGGGCTGTGATCTATCCTTAGCTGGCCAAGCAGAGGCTGCTGGGGGAAAAGGACCACAGGCACATAGTTAACAGGTTGTGTGGCCTGATTGGAGCAGCTGAAAGGAAGTTTCCCCTGGAAAAGAGGTGCTTGAAGTAGGGGGCAGGGGTTGGAGAAACTTGCAAATAATCAAATCTGTGAAAGTGAAGCCCACAAATATAGAGGGCTGACTGTATTACTGTTTGGTGAGGAGCACACAAATGCCCTAACTAAAATTGATGCCTAGCTGGAAAAGTATATTTAGTACCTGCCCAAAGCAGTTGAACAATTTTGTTGTTAGTTCTAACTAGAGTAGACCCATTGAATCAGCGGTAATTCGGCAAGTCAATACTTATGTAAGTTCCATTGATTCAGTGGTTCTTTTGTACAGTTCTCCTTTCACATTCGTGGGTTTCACTTTCACTAATTTGATTATTCGCGAGGTGCCTGCTTGCCCCTCCATTCTCCTGCTCCCACCCCATTTCCACCCCACCTGCTCCTCCCATTTTCCTTGGCCAGGGCAGCAGAAACGCCCAGGGAGGCCAATCGCCGGCTCCCTGTGCTCCTCATGCCACCCTGCTGTTACTGTGGGTACGAGGGCTGCCCACGCAGACAGCACGAAGGCCCAGAGAAGCCGATTACCAGTTCTCTGCACTCCTCGCGGTGCCCTGCCATGGGCATGGGTGCGGTCCACACAGGTGGTACGGGGGCCCAGGGAAGCCAATCGCTGGCTCCCTGTGCTCCTCTCGCTGCCCCATCGCCACCGGGGGTACGGATGCAGGTGGCACAACGGCCCAGGGAAGCCGATCACCAGTTCTCTGCCTCCACCTGGGTGGGTCCACTGGCTGGGCAGAAGTCTGTAGGGGGGGCACCCTATTCACAATTATTTGACATTTGCGAGGGATTTGTGTTCCTATCCCTCGTGAATGTGGAGAGCCTACAGTAATTGGGCCTCATAGTAGGATCCAAGCCGGTAAAGTAATTTCATAAGAAAATGCTATTCAGGAAGAGATCCTTATTTCTTTTCAGAATATGCCTACATTTTTAAAGTTCAGTCTCCCTTAAAAATGATAGCGCAAAATCTTTCTACAATTCTATTTGTAGTAACTGATATAGTCCTGTTACCATTCTGCCCTTCAAAAAAATTAAGAATACATACCCACTGCCAGAACTTATTTCTTGAGGGTGCAAGCTTTACTGTTAAAGTCATTAATGGTGTAATGAAAAAAATGTTTGGTCATGGTACTTGGATGTGATTAGTTTCTGCATGCACATAGAAATACAAATGTTTGTGAATGCACTTAATATTAAAGGAAGTAACCTTTGCTGGCTTATATATAGACTTTTATATGCCTTGTATTGAAAAATACAGGAGTGGTTGTGTTAACAATTGAACAGAATCACAAATCCACACCAATTATATCTTTATTGGGCTAACCAAGAGGTTCAGAAAACATTATCCTAACTTTTGAAGTTTGTTGGGTGCTTTATCAGGTAAAGATGATTAAAAAAATAATATGAAGAAGACAAAAGTAAGTGCCAGAATGGCAGAAGTCTGCAGGTTTGCATCTTGTGGGTTTTGGATGTTTGCAAGGAGGCAGTATTCATGGAGGTAGAAAGCTTGGTCTCCACCTCCAAAAGAGAAGGGATGGAGCAGCAGGTACAAAGGTTGTAGCCATTAAATGTCTTTCCTGGAGGTCTGTTGTAGCTCTGCCCAGTGAGACCAAAACCACTCTGTTTTGACAGAGTTCAGTGATAAAACCACAAAATACAGACCTACAGGCTTTTTATGACTCTAGCAATGTCACTTTTGTTTGCCCTCCATGATTTGTTTTTGGTCCTTTCCTCTCCTGAGCTTTGAAAGGTAACATAATGCTTTACAGTGGAATCCAACGTTTTCTGAAGAGGCAAGGTTAGTATATTGTGAGGGATGGAAGGTGGAATTACGAAGCTACAAAGCATTTTTGTTACAGTTTCGGTTCCAAGGTCATCTGGAGAATAATGTTTCTTTGCCATCATTACCATAACTGTAGTGAAAGCATTAGTTGTGGTGATTATGCTGAACAACTTTTTAAAAAGTTTTTTTTATTTATTACAATGATTTGTATCCTGCCTTTCTACACCAAATGTAAGTTGAAAAGTTTCTTGATTTTATTCATGGCTGGCTAATTTGGGCTCAGATTAGTTCCACGTTACAGTCCCATCGTTAAGGCCATTATGCCTTTTAACCTCAAATGGTAAGCATACTATGACTGCCAGTGTTGGCATATTAGAGTAATTTGCATTGCTGATTCAGTACTCTGTATTCATGCAGTAATGGTGGATCAGTTTGATGTAAATCTCCATAAGGAGAATCCTTTTTTTTATGTTTACCTGTTTAATATCTCTGTGTTTGTATACATAAATTGTTGTTGTATGCCCTCAAGTCATTTCCAAGTTACTGCATTCCTATGGTAAACCTATCACAGGATTTTCTGGGGCTGAGATTTTGTGACACGGCCAAGGTCACCCAAGTTTTCGTGGCTGAGCGGGGAATTGAACCCTGGTCTCCAGGGTCACAGTCCAATGTTCAAAATATCTATGCCCGTGCCCACGTTTAAATCTATTTGTCTATATCTATAAAATCATAGCAAAAGAATGCTGTTTAGTATTGTCTTTAAAAATCAGTGTTCTAAAGAAGGATATCCCCTCCGTATTACAAGGTCTTTCCCTACCCCGACTCCTTTCAGTTTCCTTTCTTAAGATACTTTTTGGTAGATTTCATATGCATGCCAGCTTTTGAATGCCCCGTGTGTTTAGATTGCAGGTCAGTTTAGAACTTGCTTTCTGATTTGGAGTAAAACTCTTAAAACACGCACTCTTCCTTTCTACCAGAGCTGGACCTAGCAGTGAGCAACTGCCTTAAGCAGCAGATGCTGAGTTTCGGGGGGCACTCGGAGGTGTTGAGGGACCAGTATGTTTCTGCAGTGCAGCCTGCTTTCTGGCTGGCCCTTGAGCCAACCTCAAGTGCTGGTCCATTCTGCTTCGTTATGTGAAGGGAAGGGGAGGTCTTGCCTTTTGCTGAAGCTCTCTCTTCCAGAATTCCTGAAGTTTTACTTCTCACCCCATCCCAATCTTCTCTCTTAAGCATATCCAAAGTGACAGCGTGTGCTTTATGATTGTTGCAGAAATGTATCATGAAAACTGCTCTGTAGTGACAATGTAATGTGCCTGTTTACAGCGAAAGTAACGCTTGCTTTGCCTTATGTAGCTTCTGGTCTTTTTAGGAAGCTGGGCTTCCTGACTGGTCCTTGGGATCCTGTAGAAGCCAGAAAGTAGTTTTTCGTTTTCTGTCTGGTACCTCAGTGATTTTTCTTGCTGTTTTTAGAATGAATGGCCATGATCCATTTCTGACCCCACCTCTTTTAAGCTTCTGCCAGACAGCCAAAACAGTGCTGTTCTGCATGGTTTTTGATGTTTGCAGTTGCTCTTAGTATTGTAGGGTTGGTTTTAGACTGATTTTAAAATTTTTTAAAGAGTATTTTCATGTGTTTTAACTTGTTTTTGTCTTTGTCTTTTTATTATTTTTATCTGTTCATCACGTCAGGAGCCCTTGTGAGCTGGCAGGTAATACAGAAATATCTTAAATAAATAAAATAAAATATTGGTCTGTCTCAGCAAACCAAAAAGGAGTCTTGTAGCCCTGCAAAGGCTTAACAGGTTCCACTTGGGATAGGCTTTTGTGGACTGCATGCTGTTTCATGAGATGCCTGTTGTCATGTAAAATCTCTTACGATTTGACAATAGCAGTCACGATAATAATGATGTTGTATTTCCGGCTCCTTTATATCACAAAGCACAAGTTTTAAGAAGTGTACTTGCTTGTGTAAAAGACAAGGAAATTTTAAATGTGCAGGTTTGACTTTTCCTCTTAAGCGAAATCAAAACATGACAAGGAGCAGGTGACAGAGAGCCAGCTTCTCCAAAAGAAGTCATTCATGAACCCTCCTTAGCTGGGCAGACAATGATAAAGGAGAAAATAGCATGTAAGGAGAACAGGAAGCTTGGACAAGATACCAGATGGAACATTTTTTACTTTCTGAAATAGTACTGTCTGGAAAGCAATGTTTTTCAAGTTATAATTGGATGGAGAAACAGATGAACAACTGTTGGTAGCTGTTGTAAAAGCTGACATTCGGTGGAAGTTCAAATTCAGTTAGCCCTTGGTAAACTGTGCTGGAGGTATATGCTGCCTTCTACACAGTAGGCAAATTATAGAATGGGCGGGATCACTTTAAGTCTACAATACACTGATTGAGATGCTAGTTTTCAGATTACAGAGCTAGAAAGAGTCTCTGAAACAAAAAGTGAACTTTAAGGAACTCTAGCTAGATAAGAGGTTGAAAAAGATAAGACAGAAATGTTTCAGTCCCTCTACACGTAGGGGTGAAGAAACATGACTGTTTCATTGGAGTATTGCCTCAGGTGTCACACGTTTGTGTACACGTTTGGGTGGGTATGTGATGTTTGGGAGTTGAAAAGCAAAAGACAGAGAACATGGATCATTACCGTAACAATTTTTGGTCTTAACAGTAGCTGGAAGGTAAAAATGCTCCCATCATGGGTAGAGTAGATATCCTTGTTTGTACAAATTGTATTTCTTTTCCCCAGAATCTTCCTCTCATGCCAGCATGTGCATAAATATCTGTCAAATAATTGATAAAACTCTCCTTGTTAGAGTTGCTCCATGAAAAAGAGAATGGGCTCCTCTACCTTTATATGTGTGTGGAAAAAAGTTATTTTCAGCAGGTAGAACTTACCGCAAGAACCAGCGTGATGTAGTGGTTTTAACATAGAACTATGATTCCGGAGAACAGGGTTCATATCTCTGCTCGGCCATGGAAGCCCACTGGGTCAACTTGGGCAAGTTGCCCTCTCACAGTCTCAGAGGAAGGGAAAGGCAAATCTTTTTGGAAGAAATCTTGCTGAGAAAGCTCCACAATAATTTCACTTTAGGATAGCTAAAAATCCAAAAAGACTTGAGGGCACACAACAACAATAACAACTTACACAACAACTTCTGCTTGCCTGGTAAAATTCTGTTTTCCACATTGTTATATATACAGGAGCATCCAGCAAGGTGTAGTGGTTTGAGCGTTGGACTATGAACCCGTGGACTAGGATTCAGTTCTCTCTGCTCAGCTGTGGAAACCCACTGGGCAGTCTTGGACACATCACACACACTCAGGCCCCAGAAAACCCTGATGCGTTCATCTTAGGGTTCCCATAAGTCAGTAATTACTTGAACACGCATGACAACAACAGTCCTTTGTATGTGGCTACCCTACACCACGCAGCTGATGAAGCAGGCTGTGTTCTACAAAGCCTTAATACCTGTTGTTGTTGTTGTAATTATCTCTATCTTGCGTCTCTCTCCGAGGGAACTCAAAGCGGCTTACAAACATAAAAAAGCATAATTAAAAACTGTAATATACAAAAGTTAAAACACTGATTAAACATAAGTAATGATTAAAAAATGTTAAAATACATATTTAAAAACAACATACAAAAAGCAATTAAATAGCCATTAAAATAACCAGCACCATTCTATATACAGATTACTTATTAAATGCCTGCTGGAATAGGAATGTCTTTAACTGTTTCCTGAAGGAAGGCAGGGAAGATACCAGTCTAACCTCTTTGGACAGGGAGTTCCAGAGCCTGGGGGCAGTCACTGAAGATACTACTAAACTTTTTGATTTTTTTAAAAAGTTGCTAATATTGTTATTGGGAAGAAGAGTGCACCTCTATTTCACACCAAGACAGAAGTAGGGCTTTAAAGAGTAATTTGACCACTTTTGGCAAAAGTGGACTTCTGTGTAGCCACGTACATTCCCCTCAAAAGTCTTCTTTAGTTTTTGCATTTTTGCTTCAGTTTTTCTTCAAGGTGCCTTTTTTCATAGCAGACTCAACCTCTTTCTGAGTCATTTCATTATTAATTGGTTACCATAATTCTCTGAAGCAAGAGTGGGAGTTGTCCAGTCTCCCAAATATTGTTAAACTGCAACTCTTTGCCACTCCAGCCAACAGAAACTATTGTGAAAAATGCTGGGAGTTGCCATTCAACAACATCTGGGGGGCCATACAATTTCCAGTTGTACTCCAGAGTATATTTTCTTCTTTCTGAAAAGAATGCAGTAAATTCTTTATTTTTATTTAGCCTTGCTCACTGTAGTGCAGTCTTTTTTTGGTCTTCCTTCAACCTTCTCCACCTAGTTCCCTCCAGTAGCTATACTGGTTGGGGGCAATAGGACTTGCAGTCCATCACAGCTGCTTCGTCCCATCTCAGAGCCCTGATACACACATGCTTCTTAATTCCCTTAGCTCATTTTATTTTTCCTGCCTCTATGTAGGACCACATTTCTCTTTTCTTTTTCACTGGTCTCTTCCTTTTCCTCCTCTCCCTCATGTTGTTGTTTTTTTACCTTCTAGTCATTTCTGACTTATGGTGACCCTAGGGGTGAACCTATCATGGCATTTTCGTGGCCGAATTTGTTCAAAGGAGGTTTGCCCTTGCCTTCCTCAGAGACTGAGAGAGTGCAACTTGTTCAGAGTCACTCAGTGGGTTTCTGTGGCTGAGGGGGGATTCTAACCCTGGTCTCCCAGTATCCTAGTCCAACAGTCAGACCACTACACTATGCTGGCTCACTTCCTTATGATATTCCTTAAAAATTCTACAAGTTCTAAATGTTTGTGCTTTATTGCCCTTGTTTCAACTTTCTTCTTTAATTTATCTTTATCGTCATTCTAGAGCTCTGCATTCTTCTGATACTAATCTCTTGGTTAGACTAAAGATTGCATCTCTTGTCTGATACCTCCATCCATTTTCTTCAGCAGTACCTTATCTTCAGAATTCCTTTCTTCTCAATATTTGTATAATTCAGTCTCTTCCTTGTTTTAGGGGTCATCAAGACATAGCTTTCTTCAAAGGCTGCTTCTAATGTACTGAAATTTTAATTTAGGACCAGATTAAATATGGGTATAACTACACTTTTGCATCTACGTTTTCAGGTTTGTAAACGTGCAGATTGTGTCGGCTGGTAAAGTGTGGTGGTAGTGGTAATGGGGAATTTTGTTTATCAGGATTGCAGCAGACTGGAACTTCACTGACATCTTGAGGAAAATTCCTTTTCTTCTGAAGCTGATGTTTGCTTTGGAGAGAACTCTTTCTCTGGCGTCAATGAGGAATATCTTCCCAGTGGGAACAGCAACTTTAAAAAGTGGGTTTCCTTAGGGATACCAGCAAGGGAAGAAATGTTTAAATCTCTCTCTCCACACCTCCTGCGCTCCCTGATATTGTTATCCTCCTCATCAGCACCACTGATGCAGTTTGCATTAAAATTCTGCAGTATAGGTAAATGCTAAGGTACCAGTGATTCTCTTCCTCCATTGTTTTTCCAGCTTTTTTCTTCCTCTGTTTATTTTAATTGTAAACCTGTGAAGAGGCTGCTATCACTGTTAACAACTACTGAGTCCCCTATCTGTCTCCCAAATCTGCTTAAGAAATAAATTGTAATGATAATATACTTACTATCACAAGGCAAAATGAATTCTAAAAAGCCAAGACACTTGACTCAGTAACTGTATATGTCAGGTTGAGTTAGCTTAGAGGTTGCCTTTTCACACATGGGTAACAAAAACAAACGTTTGAGTATAGAATCTCACTCAGCATGGTATGCCTAGGGAACTGCTGAATCTTTTTTAAAAGTGGCCAAATATCTGTAGCTCAACATTGAAGAAATCATAAACCTGAACGAATGTTCAGCTGGTGTTTATGAAGCTGGTTCATGACTATGATGCATGAATTGAATATTGATACAGGCCTCTGTACGTATGGCAAGAAGTAATCTTTACTGAGTTCAATAGGCCTTACTTCTAGGTATGTGTGTATAGGATTGCAGCTTCATTTGATATACTGGGAATGGGTTGCTCAATTTGTGGCGTTACAATTGACACTTGTATACTTACTATAGTTGTTTTCAAACTGCATTGAAGAATCTTCAGAAGCTTTTCGCAAAAATTGAGAGAAGTGAGAAGAGAAGACATACAGTGATAAGCCAGTTTCTCTCGAAAGGCATCTTGTTTATTCCTTCTCATCTTCCCTTTCTGTGTACAGCTGCAGGCAAGCATGGGAGATAGGGAGGTGCAACAGAACAGTTGTGGACTCCTATGGCATATTCTCCCAATATCCTCTATAGCAGCTAGGGAGTCTGTCCCAGACACACAGGAGTTTCTTGGCAGACAGTTCTCTGTGGAAAGAAGTACCTGAAGGCATCAAGTTTGAAAACACATTAGAATGCTGACTCACATGGTATTCTCACATGTGAGAAAATGTGGTGTGAAATCTTCTGTGAGATGATGGTGCAATATTTACATTACAAAGTAAACATAATAATTCTGCCTCCAGTTTGGATGCTAGTGTCTTATGTCTAGTGGTAATTGTCTACCAGTGGAATGGATATTGGTGGAAGAACAGATTACCTTCACTCTACAGTCCCCGATTTGTCTCCCCAATCTGCTCTGGAATTTGGGGCACACGGGTGAATAGAGAAAAGGAAGTGGAAGTCTGCTCATGGTGTGTTGGATGTAGCCCTGTGTGAATATTTGAAATGTAAAGTCTTTCATTTCAAGACAAAAACCAGAATGTGTAATTAAAGGTACTTGCCACTGTGCTCTCATATGTGGAGCTGAATTTGATCTTGTTGGAAGCCTCTTTCATTCATTGCATTTTAGGATATGGCCTTGTGTTGAGGGCAGAACAGAGAATAGTATATTGGGAATAGTATATTTGGCATCTGTTACATGATGGGCCTCGTAATAATATTGAAGCATGATTATGACAGAGGTGTATCTTGCCTCTTTGTCTAGCTGGATGCTTGGTGGTGTGAGGAGAAAAATGAGAGATAACTTCGGATAGTTTCTAAAGTTGTGGTGGATGCAGGACACCGCTCTGTCAAATCAAACTAAAAGAATTCTTACCTAAAACAATGATGAACACTCTTTGCATTCTTAATTAAACTATTTTTCTCCTTCTGCAGCTGCAGAGCCTTGGCCTCAAAATGCTGCCTTGTATCAGCCATTGAAAGGTGAGTACTTGATTTTCTGCAGCTTAACTGTGTTTTCTTCATCAGATATGCAGCAGTGTAATTAACTGGAGCCTGAAATGTGTGGAGAGTGATGGCGGGGAAAGACTGCGTTAAAAAGAGAATCTTTGTGGTGATCTGGTCAGGGTGGTTCTTTTGGAGGGGATTAAACTTGTACCCGCCAATATAAACCAACTATTCATGGCCTATAAGGTCCTTGGTTTATTATTGACTCATTATATTGGCTGCTGTAGGCAGTGTAAAATGATGTGGTTTGCAGGCCCAGTTGGCAGATTTACTGCGCCAGTAGCTGAGGCAGCAGATTTTTGAAGTCTTGTGGTAAAGTGGGCTCTCGGTAAAAAGGAACTGTTAAAATGTATAGGCTAGGATGGTTCAGGCTCCCTTTAGCAGCTCTTCATATATCATCAGATCACATTATGGCCCCCATTTGGGGCTCAGCAGCCTGCTACAGTTGTCAGAAGACTGCAAAGTAATGAAGACTAATAGGTAGCAGCCCTAGTCTTCTAAGCATGGAATTTTTATTGCTGTGTACTTGTCATCTTTCTTTTGTGTGACAGACCTAGACACAGTATGCAATATTAACTGCAAACTGAGGGGTTTTTTTTGTAGGTTCCCAAATGTTTTTACTTTTTTAGCAAGAGAAATTATGAAGTTGTTGGTTTTTATTTCTGTTAGAAAATGAGTAATTGCACTTTTATTTATATTTAAAAAAAGAAAGGAAAAGCCTAAGACATGGTCTTTGTTGGGATTTTTTTTTTCAAACTGTTGGGATAATACATTAAATTGTGAGGGCATATCTAGGAGAAATATTTCTGGTCCTTCAGGCCACAGGCTTTTAGAAACTGCATTAATGTAATAGGGCATGTGATTTGTGTTAAAGTAGTTTGTCTTTGTATGTTTGTATACCATTTATTTTTGCACCCTAAACAAGCTGCAATTATTGAAAGAGGAAAGAGCTGCTGTTTCTGATAATTACCCCTTACTTTCTTTATTTTTATTTTACAGAGGAGCAAATTTTGCTTTCTGATAATGCTGCCTGTCTTGCTGTTCAGGTAAAACACAATCATTTCCCCACTTAGGAATATGGGATGCTTTTTATACTTAATGAGAATATTGGTTCCTGTTTCCTTGTTGTGTTGAACTGGTTGGGAACAGCTCTCTGGGTTTTTGCAGAGGAGTCTATGCCAACAGTAGCTGGTGATATCAGGGACTGAATCTGAGATTGTCTATACCTTATCCTCAGGTATTAATGTATCCTAGATTTTCAGCCATGAATCCCTAGATGTCCTCAGACAGTTCTGAGCTGCACTCACAGGAAAAAAGTGTCTTCATCAAGGGAAGTAGTAGTGCCACTCTTTTCTGCTTTGGTTGGACCTCACCTTGAATACAATGCTTAGTTCTGGGCACCACAGTTCAAGAGGGGAAGCTGGAATGTGTCCACAAAAGCAACCAAGATAATCAGGGATCTGGAAACCAAGCCCTGTAAAGAATGGCTTAGGGAGCTGGGTTATGTTTAGCTTGGTGGAGAGAAGACTGAGAAGTGACATAATAGCTATCTTTAATTATCTGAAGGGGTGTCATGTAGAAAATAGAGCAAGTTTGTTTTGTGCTGTTCCAGAGCCTGAACTGTGAACCAGTTAATTCAGATGGTTTCAAATTACAAGAAAAATTCCACTTTAACATGAGGAGGAGATTTTTTTTAACTGTAGAAGGTGTTTGACAGTGGAATAGATTGCATTTGAAGAGTCGTGGGCTCTCCATCTTTGGAAGTCTTATAAACAGAGATTGAATGGACATCTCTCAAGAGCATTTTAGCTGTGTATTGCTGCATAGCAGAGGATTGGATTAGAAGAGACTTGAATTCCTTTCTAGCTCTAAGATTTTTTGATACTGCAAATTCCAGAATTGCTGATCATTGGGCCAACTTGGGCTTCTGGTACTTGTAAATCCAACAACATCTAGGAACTGAAGGTTGGAAATCTCTGTTGTATGGTGTGTGTGTATGCATATATCTTCAGGTCACCTGTTGGCTTACAATGATCCCATGGATTTTATAGGGTTTACCTTATCTATTGAAAATGCAGTTAATTCCTTTGAAATTAATTAGAGCTTTGTATCTGTGTGTGGATTTCAGTCCTAGTCAATCCATTCTGACAATGTCTGTGTTCTGCATTCTCTCTCCAGAAGATTAATGGAAATGTGGAAATTTTTTTCTCTCTGTGCTTTAGACAAGTTTCATCAAAGGGGTGGTCTTTGGACCAGTGCTGGTCCCTCAGCCATTGACTGTTGGTCCTTAGCAAGTTTCTAGGGAAAAAAAAAGAAGCAGTTGTACAGGTAGTGGGAACAAATATAGTGCCAGTCCCTGGCACATTGGGGAAAAAGATAATTAATGTTCCCCCACATCAGACACTTTGGTGGTTTGATGGTATTTGTTGGAATTAATAATCCACAAAAATATTGTAGGCTTTTAAGTAGGAGCAGCAGGATAAAAAGTGGTCCATGGTAATATTACTTATGAATAGTGATGGAAGAAGATTACCTTTAGTTCTTATTTCAGTAGGAATGTGACAAATTCGTCTGTCCCAAATCAGTGGCCAAGATGTTAAATCAGAGTTGCATAATATAAGTATCAACATGTGGATTTATGCACTGATTCTATTACAGAATTCTGACGTTGAATAGCAAAGTTGGGCAACTGAACACTCATCTAAATCCATATGTTCACCATGCAGGCATTCTGCCATGGGCAAAAATGTCCCGCTGGTTCTTATAGGGGAATCTATGACTCCAAAAAGATTCTGGCTAAACTTTGAACCAAAATCAAAATATTAACCAAATCCTTTGATATTCATATATCTTATAATTTTGTTCTCTGAACAAAAAAGCAAGCAAAAACTATATAAATAGGTAAATTTGGGGAGGTTGTATATGAAATGCAAAGGTTAGTGGGGAAAATACACAAAATTATATTAAGGAACACTGTTTTTGTGAAACAGCTGAAAATATTTACAGCATTGGAAGACTTTCTGGAGGATTTTCTAATTCTATTAGTTCTAGTTCTATTTATTCTGAAAAACCAACATCACTGTCTTGAGGCTTTTACAGGTTGCAAGGTGTAAAATGCCTGGATTCTGTAAAGAGAAGAAAATCATATTGTAAATTTAGGGGCAAATTCATGGGAGATGTCAGAATTTGAATTGGTGGAGAGTCACAAGTAGCCTCCATATTAAAACTTTTGAGGCAATTGGAGAATTGTGCATGCTAATTTTGAAGATTCTATGTGATGATAAATGGATAAGAGAACAGAATATAGGTGGCAGGAGCAGAAACATGGCAGAAGCCAGGGAAGGGATAGTCTGAGTAGGTGATCTGGCTGCAGTCTTTTGCCTGCTTAACTGTCAGTGAGTCCCACTAAATTCAGTGGGGCTGACTTCTAAGTAAGCATGCGCTGGATTTCACTTTTAGGGTTGTTGGTGTTTTTTTTGGATCAGGGAAATGGAGAAGGAGAGGTACATAGAGTAGTAAAGCCATGTAAGAAAACCAAAGTTGTGACCGTTCTGAGCTTTATCATAATTGTGGAGGTATGTGTTTTCTATGGACTAAATACCCTAAAGGCCTAAATACCCTAAGCCTGTCTAATCTAGGAAGCTAAGCAGGGCCAGCCCTGGTTAGTACTTGGATGAGGGCCACCAGGGGAGTACCAGTTGCTATAGGCAAATGTAGTAGCAAGCCACTTATTCATGGGGTCACCATATATTGACAGGCAACTTGAAAACATGCAGACATGCAAATACACATGTGTTTTCTATGTTAAAAATGCTCTAAAATTTAAATTAAACTGAATGAAACAAACAAAGATTGGAATAGGTTTAAAAAAATAAGTGAATATCTGAGTATCAGAGGAGTCTAACTGTCCTCTCTGTGTTTACTTAGAGGTGAACTCATTTTCCTAGGTAATTGTGACAGGACTGTATTGTAAATAGCATACATAATTCTGTATAAATGATATATACAGTGCCAGTGTTGGTCTGTGAATATCTTTTTTCGTGGGACTTACTTCTAACAGATAATCTCAGTCCTGTGGATGAGAAGAACACTGTTATTTTTGTTAGCAGTTCCTTACATAGAGTTGCCTCTTGTGGTGTTCCTGTATTTTATTTTTATATTTTATTTTAATAAACCTTCTTCAGTCCAGGATTCTGGAAAAAGGAAAGGTACGAATAAAGTTGACAATGATGGTGCCACCAGTAGAATGGACACCAGTGACAATGGACTCTGTCCCTGTAAATGTGAGAAGAATTTCCAGGAATTTGGAAAATGAACGCTGACAGATAGGGGAACGTGAGGGGTACAAATGGGAGGAGAGGAAAGGGAAATCCCTTTGTATGAACATAAGTCTTCTTCCCTGATGTGAGTTGGAGCCCAGAGAAGAGATAGATGCAACTATTCTAGGTTCTGAACCTATAATTCTGATTGTATTATAGCAAAGTTACTGCAGGCTGTAATCATTATCATAATAACATTAAAAAGCAAATTCTCTTTTTTCAAAGGAGGATTTAGTTTATTTCAATCTTGTTGTTCTACACGTGTCACTTAGATGATAAATTAACTATAATATATTACAAATCTTCTTTTTCTTCAATATTCTCTGTTCTGACAGCTGATAGTAGCCATGACTATAAAAATGACTTCAAAAGATATCTGATTTTGAACTTTATAGAACAATTTTCTTTGATGTAAGGTGATGGTATCAGTTCATAAGAATCTGTAATAAGGAATGCACTAGTTTTTTTTTTAAGAGTTATTTCCTAGAGTTCATCACTGCAGTGTGTAAAGTTGGTTTACTACCTATTTCAAGCAGTGCTTAATAGAATAGCAATTTTCTAACCTTTCTGATGAAGATTACTTTACCAGTTGGTAATCCATTGTCTGGGATTCGTTGGATTATAGTATTGCACTGTGCCTCTCATAAATGAAGCTGGAACTGGTTCAGAATTTGGGATCCAGGATTCTAATTGGGTGGATTACTGGGATATATCATAGCAATTTTGAGAGGTCTTTACTTAATGGTTTGTCTTCAGGCACAGTTTTGACCCTTTAAGTTCTTCCAAGATATTAAGGATCACCTCTCCGTTATCATCCTGCTCACATACTGAGAATTTTCATTGTGGCGTTTCTTAGTCAACCACATTAAGGCAGTTGGCAAGAAAGGAGGAAGCCTTTTCATTTGTGACACCGCAGTTGTAGAGCAGCTTCTCCAAAGAATTTCACCTAGCATTCCTTTTTACTATCTTTTAGGTTCCTGGTTAAAACTTCTGTTGTTCTCGGTCTTTTAAAGATTTTACATTTTAAGCATGGATGTTATGGAAAGATTTTGCATTGCTGCTTTGTTGTTAACTGACTTTAGATTTAATTCTGTTTATTACTGTGTTTTGAAATTTTATTGTAAGTTGCTGTGTAATAAGTTTTTTTTCAAAGTTGTTATAAATAATAAGATAAAATGCAGTTAAGTAGGACAGATGACCATAAAAATGTTAGAGGAAGTGTGCTAGCAAAAGAAATCTGTGTGTAAGGTCTCTCTCAATATTCTTCGGTATATTTTTACATTCCTGTTTCTTTCTTGTTTCTCTCCCCCCACCCCAAATATTCCCCTTATACCCTCTTTGGCTCAGTGGCAGTGATGCAAGTGTTTCTTGAAATAGCACACACTTTATTTTGGTTCCACTGGGTTCTTTGGGCCTGTGTGATAACACTAGCAGTGGTGGTGATAAATTGGCTTTCAGCTGTATCCAGTCTTTTGAGAAATCTTTCCTTCTGCTGTGATGCAAAATACTAGCACTGTGAAAATATACAATTAACCCATAATAGTCTATGCATCCCTCCTGAAAAGCTGCACAACTGTTCACCCAATCATCATTCCAAAATGTGACCTGGCTAAACATCTCACCCATCACACTCTTTCCTATATTTCTCTCCCAGTAATCCTCTTGAAACAAATACTCTTTCATTTGTTTGCCTATGTGTGCTGAAAAGTCTCCTATATGCTAGTGTAATTGGAAGAAAAATAACTTTGATCCACACCCACAGAAGAACCCTTATCTAGAGCAGTGGCCCAGAGGAGGCACACTGAAATTATGCACCCGTTAAGTCCCATCGTTTTAGATTTATCTACTCTAAATATCTGAGTAAATTGGATCCAACTCTATGTTGGGTTGGTTCCAGTCATCATAGCCCTGTTCCTAGAACAAATTACCATTTGAAGAAGATTTGTCTCATTTGTGTCATTCTTGATGATTGAAGAGGTAAAGTTGGATCCAACCAGTTGTTAGTTTTACTGCTTTCGGTTTTGTTTTGAGTTTTGAATGTTTTAGACAGTACTGAGATCAGGCTATTAGTGCTATCAGTATAGCCCATTCATGTTTTTTTTCCCCTAAAGGGGGTTAATAACCAGTGTGGTGAAGGACTCTCCTCACTCCTGATTTAAGTGCTGGATAATACACTTGCCAGCACAAAAGCACTTGCTGAGTGGGTGGGCAGGTTGATGGGAAGAAGTACCATACAGACAACATGTCATGCCAATCTTGAAAGAATTGCACTGGCTGCCAACGTACTTCCAGTCTGAATTTAAAGTGCTAAAGCCCTAAGTGACTAGGAACCTTGACACTTGAGGGAATGCCTCTCCCTATATGTGCCTACCCCAGGATTGAGCTCTGCAGTGGGGAGAAGGGGATCAGTGAGGTCAAGACACTGTGTGGGGAGATGGGCGTGACACCCTAGTTGTGGACTGCCTTCCCCCTGGAGGGCTGACTTGCACAAATGCTGAATTCATTTACGTTCCAAGGAGAAACTTGTCAATGCCTTTCAGTCTCATTGATTTCTCTCACATGCTAATATACATAGTTCTGAACTGTTTCAGTCTTTTAAATCTGTCTTAACTTGCTAATTATGGTTAATTTTTTTTATTATTTTAAGCAACAGCAAAAAATTAAAAACAAATTGATGGAAACAAATGATGTAAAAAGGCTAATGTTCCCAGCTTTAGAAATGGCTCCCTATATCTGTGTTAAGTGTGTATTTACTTGAACATGAGCTAGAAAATTTCATCCAGCCTAATTTTCCACCCATGTGTATGTGGTGGTAGAACCTGTATACGTGTAACCATTTGAAAGATGACTCTGTATGCCGTAAAGGACCACGTGTGGCCTTCTGCCCTTATATTGTGCTCCTGCAGGAGGCCCCCAAACTGTGGACTCTGCCCCATGTTTAAAAAACAAACTTTTTCAGCCAAGAAAACTGCCCTGCAAACCACCACCAGATCACTCCAGTTCAGATACCATTTATCCCCGCTACCTCTGTCAACCCCCTAAAACACGAAGTTGATCTTTACCCTAACCCAGAAGGGATGCCATGTCACTTCTAGTTCAGGCCTGACATGTCCTTGTAACCCACTTGGGGGGCATGGGGTAAAAATTGCCTGCTACATTCAGTGCAATAGCCCACCCCCGGCTTGCATGCTGGAACATATACATAGACTAGATGCTTGATCTGTAAGTAAGTCTAGAGTTGCTGGGAGAGTGGGGCTTGAGGAAGGTGCTGTTACCTGCTCCCCAACCTGCTCTGCTGTGCCCAAGAATTCTTATGTGTTTTCCCTAGCCCAGTACTCTCCAGATGTTAGACCACAACTGCATCTGGCTGGGGCTGATGGCAGTTCCAGTCAAAAACATCTGGAGGGTGGGCTGTGTTCTGATTCTTTATTTATACCCTGTCTTTTCCCGAAAGCTAGGACTCAAGGCAGCTTGCAAGAGAAAAAGAAATAAAAATAAAAACACATGTAAATAAAATATACAAAAAGTTCTGTTTAAAGTAGTATTAAATTGCAGAAATAAAATAATTTAAAATGATGTTTGAAAGCAAAGAACAGAAGTAGTGTGCATATTTTCTTGTAGAACAGCCAGTTCCCCTCATCTGCTGGAATAAAAACGGCCTTCACCTGCTGATAAAAGGGGAGCAAGAAGGGAGCCAGTCCAGACTGCCTCTCGTCAGCTGGGCAGAGCTTGAGAGCAAGCAGGGAGGTTGTTCACAATCCTTAAGTATTTCCTAGAAAAATCAGATACTTGCGGTAAAATGCCATCTGTCCAGAGTCCCTCACAAAATAGGTAATAGAAATAATGCAGTACTTCTTATTTGGTTTTTAACTATCATGTTGTATAGTGCTCTTGAAACTGACAGTCCTTTGTGTTTTTTTCACTTCATAAGTTTTTTTTGACATGGAATGTCAGGATTGTCATTCTGCTTCCATTAACAGTAATTCAATGAGAGACAGTTGGTAATTTTAGTAATCAAGTATTGTACTTTGGAAACACCTAGCTTGTTTCCCATGATGCATCCTATATTCAATTTAAAACATAGAATTTACATTTAGTTTATTTTTAATTGTATCATGAAAACTACATGAATTCATACTTCTGTTTCATGGACAAGTTTCCTGCAGATACTTGACTATTTCTGTCACAGGCCTGAATTCTGTTGTTGGTCCTAATTAAACTCATTAAGTCAGTGGAATCTATGTACAGTGGACCCTCCATACGTGCAGGGGTGTGGTTCCAGGATCCCCCCATGAATAATAGCAAACAAACACGAATGATTGTGTCCCATATTATTAAATGACAGCAACATGCACACAGAGGCTTCAATGTGTCAACATTCAAGTTGGCCACTATTTTATGTATAGGATACGATGTTCCATGGTTGCTCAGAAACATAGATCCAGAGGTCCCATATATGGAGGGCCCACTTGTATGTGTTGGCTTACTGTTCAACAGTAGATTGAATGAGTCTGTTGAAGTTGGAACTAACAACTGGATTTCAACCACACAGAAATATTGTAGGTGCATTTGCAGACTGAAGGTGTCTGTTATTCAAGAGTGAATATGACAAGATAAGAGAGAAATAACAGCATTATTCTTAACCCTCTTATAAAAGGGGATACAGATGAGTATTTCCCTAATATGTTTTCAGTTGCCATTGCAGAATGGTGCTCATAATGTTCATTCCTATAGGATGAGCCTCTTTCTGATGTTTAGGGGCAGGTCTGAAAATGTGTAAAGAGATGTTGGCAGGCTTCATTTTCCATCTTATGGCTTAAATCTATTTATCTGGCTCTTTAAGTGTAAGCCCACTGAATAAACTGAACTTTCATAAATGCAAACATTCCATTCCTATTTCCATCAAGTTTCCATTAATAGGTCTACTCTAGTTGAAGTAACAGTTGGATTTAGGCCATTTATTTTATTTTTTATTCATTTGTTGATTTATTTTTAACACCAGCAATCTAATGTACAATCAGAGTAATATACATTCTAAAAAACGTCATTTGCTTTAAATATAAGAAATATATAGGTACATAAAGTCACCTTGAACATTTCCTTTCATAATTTAGAAGGGTGGGACATAAATCCCTTAAATAATAAATCATTTGCCATATGTAATGAATAAATTCCATTTTCAATAGATTTGCTGTCAACCAGCCTTTTCAGATCTTAAATGTGTCAGTTCACACAGTTGTCCCATTATCCATATCCTCCATTTCTCTTGATGATGCTTCATGAGCTTTCCATCTGGAAGGTATTTCTATTTAAGTGAGGGCTCATATTTAGTACCACTATCATCCACTCCTACTTTGCCTTGCAAATAGCTAGCAGGTAAAGAAAGCTATATATGACTTTCAGACCTTTTTGTTAACTTTTTCCCCTAATGAAAAGGAAATACATCAATAAGAATTTAGAGAGTGAGCCTATGCTCCCTGCAGCAGGGCCGAAGAGCCATGGGATATTGTGGACCTCCTCCCCTACTCGCTGAGTGGGAGGTCCTTGGGTGCGAAGAGAGAACTGCACCTTGAGGCCGTGGTGTAGCAGTAGAAAGCCCAAGTGGTAGATCAATAAATAATATGTCTAAGAGGAGTGTGTGTGTGAGTGAGTGAAAGAGAGGTGGGGGTTGCAGTGGGGGAGTGTGTATCTAGGATCTTAAGCCTTCTTCATTTTCCAAACATTGATCTGGACCTATGCCAACTCTGGAACTGTTATGTTAAATTCTATATCATTGAGAGCATTGGCAGGGGGGTATTTAAAAAATAGAATAAAATAAAGCCTGTCTTGGCTATCAAGAGCTGACAGAGCTTTGGATGTGATGGAATAACCATCAAGGATGATCCCACTCATCCAGCCGCTGTAGGATTGGTCTGTTGGTGTGTGTTGCTTCAGGTAGAGATGTGTGTGCATGCCCATGCATGCATGTAGATGCATACTCACAGACACATACATTATTTCTGCCTGAAAACAAAGATAGAAGAACAGCATTGCTAAAAGTCAGGATCTGGTTACTTAGCTTTCTGTGTCCCTTGTTTTTGCAGTGGGCTAATAGCTGTGATAATGGCCATTTTAAAGTTGTGCTATTGCAGGGGAGATGTTTTAATATTGTCTTCCTTAGGAGTTTTATCACTGTTCACATCCCCGACAGAAATGAACCCCATGCCCTCCAGAGATCTAGAATGGTTCAGTGTGCCACCACATATTCCATTAAAAACATTGTCTAAAAGTATGTCTGATTTTTTTTTGTTTATGACTATGTACTTTCATTTTGTCTCATTATTTTTCCTAATCTTTGAATTGCTGATGAAAAAAGTAACTTTGCTCTTGCATCAGGTGAATTTAGTCCTCTAAGGACAGAAATGTTCTTGAAATGTACATGAGAGTTGAAACCACCATCACCCGTATCATCCAAGTGTTCTAAGTTTATCTGAGTGGTAGGATGCCATAAGAAATCCATCATTCTTCTTTAATTAGCCCTTTGCCTCCCTCAAACCAGCATTCTCCAGTTATTTTGAACCATAGTTCTCATTTGGACCTACCAACTATGGCCATTGGTTGGGGATCATGGGGTCTGTAATCCAGAATATCTATAAGACACCAGCTTGGTTACCCAAACTTTTAAAGATCGTCTGTCCTGGCTGATGCACTACTGATTAACCCTTTATTATCCTTGAAACTCTCTGAATTCCTTTCACATTTTCAGTAACTACCTTGAACTGCTGTGCTAAATACTGAGCTTAGGACTTGAAGTGTGATTTTACCAGGACTGATTCAGGTGGAACTGTTAGCAACTGGAATGCTGAAAAGGATATTGTTGATGATATAGCCTTATGCAGTGTTGACCATCTGTGTTATACCATGCTATTGGTTGCCCACTATATACCTACATCTATACCACTCTCCAGCCAACCATATCTCATAATTTACTTGTATGCTTGCTTTTTTTCAACCTAAAAGAGTATCCGCAGACAACAGTAGTTATATTTAAAGAAGAACTGTATGAGGAGGCAAGGGCTCAAATCCCCAGTTGGCCATGGAAACCCACTGAGTGGCCTTGGGGAAGTGATGCTTTCTCACCTTCAGAGAAGGACAAAAGTGAATCTCCTCTGAACAAATCTTGCCAAGAAAACCCTATGATAGGTTAAATTTAGGATTATCTTAAGTCAGAAATGACTTGAAGACACACAGCAACAAGAATAATATATGAGGCCCTTCCTTGTGGCTGTGTCCAAACTGTAGAACAACCTGCCCCATTCAGCTGAGTTACTGCCTACCCATGCCATATTACATTGGTTAGACATTTTCCCCCTTATTTTTGCCGTGCAGAGGTCATGGTGTCCTCTGCCCCAAAGTCATCAGCCCTTGCTGAGAAAAAGATTGATGTAATGTCTGTGTGAGGGCATAACTATACTATCAGACTTTTTTTTTTTAAAGGAAAGTAGACAGAGAAACCGAGATGGAACAGTTGAAAACAAATAAAAGTAGACTCTTGAATTGTCGGGCTTTGTGCTAGGGGTATATGACTAGGAACACTTCCATTATAATATGACACAGTGGGATGTACTCTAGACAACCCTACATTCAAAAAGCTGTAGTCCTCACACGGTCATGTAAACAGGGTAACATAGACATTAGCCAACACTGAGGCTAACACTGAAAAAAGTGCCTCAGTCTGTGTAGGTATCACAACTGCTGTGCGTCACGGTGAGGGGAACCATAGAGCCTCATTTCCCCAACCAAAATTACACGGGGAAGATATTTTAGTATAAGAGGAATTCTCATATTGCACTGGAAGATCTTCAGTCTGCTTTTTACTAAGCATGAAAAAAAGGGCTGTTTTATGCAACCACTTTTTTAAAAGGCAACTTTGCAGGCTGTTTGGTCTTGAGTTTTACTGATTTGTGACTCTTTTAATGTAAATCTATAATTTCAATTTTGTGAACTGAAACTGTGCTTTTTGCTCCAACCCAGAGAGAGGCTGAGCCATCTAATAAAAGCCTGACAATCCATTCTTTAAGCAGAATAATAGCTGGAATTCTTCATGATTAGAAATACAGTATCAACATAATCGATTTAACAACATTACATTGTAGCTGAAAATAGACTGAAATCCCAAGCCAGGCATCTACTGTGTCTGAGTGAAACATCTTTCATATGGTTCTAAGATGAAATTACCCCTGAATGAATAGCATCTTCATTTATCTTCAAAACCTCCTCTGTGCTACCAGTGAGTCTACTCTTCCCACATTCTGCAGGAGGAATTACATTATACCATTATAGCAGCATTCCAGTGCCGTGTAGAACAGATTGTTTTGGAAAATGAACCTGGCTTTGCAATAAATTACATTTACAGGTACAAAAGAATGTGTTACTTTGTTTAAAGGAGTCACAAATACAATTAAACTCTTAATTTATGTTAAACTACAAATGTGGCTATTATCATAACTGCATTAGGAATATACTCTGTCACTCCAAGAAGGATCTTGAACAGTTTTCATTTATAATTTCAGACAGACTTTTCAATTTACAGGGTCTGCCACTGCTTGATAGGAAAACTGGAAGACTTTGTATATTTATTCATGCTTTATAATTTCCAGGCATATTTCCCCCCCGCCCTCATCCTGTTACACTGGAGAATAATTCTTCAGTTGTCAATGCAGCTATCCCTTTGTGTGTGTGTGTGTGTGTGTGTGTGTGTGTGTGTTTTATGATGGGAAATACCTGTCCCTTGTCTTTCCATGTTCTTTCACAAAGCCATTTTGTGGAGCTTTGTTTAAAATTATTACCTTACTGTGGTACTACTTGAACCAGTTTTATTTTTAAGACTAATAGTGTGTAGCTGCAAAGAATTTGCTTGATTTTGTTTTCAGAAATGTTTCAGTTTCTTTTAATGTTTATGAGTCTGTGGCAGACATTATTTCAACTGACCCAGAATAGCGTATAGCATCCACGAGGCCAGCCAAATAGTTTCGAGGCAGAAAACCCCATAAGCACCTCTCCCCATCTCCCTGGCAGTAAAAATCCAATAATCACAGATTGAGTACTCAGGAATTTGCTCCCCCTTTATGACACCCCAGATCTCAGCCGGTTCCCTTGGAACGGGAACGGGCATCTTTGGCCCTATCGATGTTGTTGCGCTGCAGCTTGCAGCCTCCCTCGCCACTGGCTGTGTTGGCTAGGGATGCTGGGAGTTGGACTTCCACATCACCTGGAAGTCTGCAGGTATCCTCTTCTGATGTACAAGTACAACTGTTTGACAGACAGTCTTTTAAAAACAGAAGGTCTTGTGGCACCTTAAAGACTTGATGCATTTTATTTAGCATTAAGCTTTTGTGAACTCAAGATGACTTCAGGCACCAAATGAAACTCGTTTAGTCTTTAAGGTACCACAGACTTTGTGTCATTTCTCCTGCAACAGAGTAACACAGCTGCCTTGCTGTCCTGAGGTTTATAATTCTAGCCTTTTTGGAAATATTTATTTTGCCTTCAGATAACAAGTATAATCTTTTTTTTTTTAATTCTTCATTTTCAGGCCTTTTTACAAATGTGCAATCTGCCAGTCCAGGTGGTTTGTAGGGCAAATGCAGAATATATGTCCCCATCTGGTAAGTGTAGCAATCATTTGCATTACACCTGTGTTCAGAAACCATGGCAACAGTATCTCATCTTGGAGACCAGTCAGAGTAGCTGTATGTGAACTTGCTTCTTGTTACTGTACAGATTTGTTTTCTGCAAGGAAGAGATACAATACATTTCAGCGTTTTGGATCTCTTGCAGTACAGTGGGTTAAAATGGGGCAGTTCTAGCAAGAGGGTGGACATGATGGCAGCTGTTCTGTGGGTTTAATTATGGAACTGTCCCACTCACTTTGTAAGAGGGATTTGGGGGAATTTTTTTTTGTCTGTTATCTCTCCTTCAAATTAAGAAATTTGGTGGGGAAGCCCTGTTTGCACACTTAAAGATGTAAATGGTGGAGAAGAGCAAGACCTTCTCCTCTAATGTCCAAAGATCTCTGCAGCCTCTTTCTGCCAACCCCTTTTCTGTTAGCAAAGACTACTTAGAGTATCCAAATTCATCTGGGAAAAAGTGACTTGAGGAGGGCCTGTGGAGATTGAAGCCACAGCTCCACACCCCTTACTCACCTACACAGCCCTTTCATCTCTACTGTCAGGATCCCTATCTCACTCCACCCTCTTCTAATTCAGTTGGGATTTATTTTATGTGTTTACAGAATTGCTGCTGTGGCCTCTCTTTTGTCTTCTGTTGTGTGGATTTACATGCCATTGATTTTCTTACTTAATATTTTTATGATGTTTTTCATTAGTTGCCTAAGGTTAAAGCACTGAAGAAATACTTATTTGGACTACAGCTTCCAGAATGCCTCAGCCAACAGGGCTGCTGACCATGTTAATGTGGGATTCTGGGAACATAGTCCAAAAAAGTAACTTTTGCAAGCTCTCTCTAAGGATCTGGAAGGAGCTTACCATATTGTGTGTGTATGTGCTTTCAGGCTGCCTGTTTTATGGCAACTTATGGCAGTCCCATGCGTTTCATAGCTTTATTATATAACTAGGACAATGGGGGTACCAAGACCCACATCCTCGTGCATATGGCTAAACCCTATATGGCTCACTGCAGGAAATGAGGGGTGCCAGCTTCAAAAACCCAGTGGCTCCTTATAAGATAGCAGGCAACAGATCGCTGTAGGCTAACAGAGGGCAGGAAGAACATGTGGCTCTCTAGATGTTATCAACTCAAATTCCCATCATTCGCATCCACTTTGCCCAGTATGATAAGAAATGATCGGAGTAAGTAGCTCATCAACGTTTGAGGGGCTGAACATTCCCCATTAGTGGATTAAAGCATGCTTTGGGTGAGGAAGTAATGTCTGGATTCACTGAAATAGTGTGCCCAGTTCTTTCCACTTATCATCTTGGCATGCCTCTCTGCATTCTAAAAACACTTGGGTATAGAGTGGGCCTACCATATCTGTGAGAGATTGGTTCCAGGATCCCTGGTGGATACCAAAAATTATGCATGTTCAAGTCATCCTTGCAGGGTTTGCAGAGAGACTGTGAAGCCTCACAAGGCGAGGCTTATAGTATGTGTTAAAAATGGTGCCAGCTGCCCACTTAAGCTTTGCAGATGAACCATGCTGCCACAAAGGCAGAAGGGGATTCAGACATTCAGCATTATGTACATGTGAATTCACAGTGAGTTAAATTTGTGGGTTGCCAGTTTGCAGATACAATGGAGCCACTGTAATCTGTTTCTTTCTAGGAAAATAGTCCCGCAGTCAACTGATAATGTGGTGGGTCTGTTCTACTCATCACCCACCCAGGGCATTGGGTTTGGAGGGAGAAAAAATGGAATACAGCAAAATTGCAGTTTAAAGTCAATACTCTCAATTTCGTAGACTGATGATTAAAAAGCATTTTCTATTGCCTGGCTTTATTAATCACAGTCTTTAGTAGGTATCACTGGGAATTGTATGTATATTTCACTCAGAAGAATGTATGACTAGATTCAGTGGGACTTGCTTAAGAACAGTAAGCCTAGGACTATGCCCCTAAATGCATAATGTTAAACCCATAGCTTCAAAAGCATTTCCCCCCTCTATGGGACTTTGAATGCAGGGGCAGCATGGTTGGCTTTACTTTCATTCCCTCCATCTGTTAAGAGCCTTCTGAGAGCACTGAAATGCTGACTCCTGCTACAGGAACACCAAAAGATCATTCTTTATATAGCAGCTCTGTGGAAGTAAAGTCTGGGTCGATAAAACCATTGAGAGGTCTGGAAGTTCAAAAGACCCTAGCTGCCTTTTGCAGTGCACATCATTGTGCAGATGCCTTGCTTCTTGCTTACAATTACTTTGTTGAGCATCTGTGACTGGCAGTGAGCCTGAGTAATGCTCTGGACAGTGGAGGTGTAACTGTTTTGATAGTCCTTTAAAACTGTCCTTTCCTCAACAGTGTTTCTGTTTCTATGAAAGTGACATTACCTGAGATCTGTCAGTTTAAAGTAGTGGTCACCAGTGGTGGGGTGGCAAATATGCTCCAAATTTTAGTCCACACTTTAAAGGGACTATCCAAAATGCTGAACCCTGCCCCCCCCAAAAGGTTCTAGACCCGGAACCTTCATACATTCAGATTCCCCAGCCTGTTAACATGAGAACCACCAGCCAACAGTGATGCAAAGCCTTGCCCTGAAGAGATGGATGTTCTCCCATAGGAAAAGGGTCTCAGGATTATAGCTTTTGACTCTTGGGCAGGAGTGGGTAAAGTGCACTCCACAGAATTCATGAAGTGTCTAGGGCCATTTTTTATGGCCTGCAGGACCCTGTTTTTAATTCCCCTACAAATGTCCTCTAGGAGGTATGAGAGGCACTTTTGCCACTGGCGGAGGGGTCCTCTGCACCATTTTGGGCCCAAGAGATGGCTTTTCTAAAAAGAGGAAGTGACTTCTGGACACTTCCTGATGTTAACAATCCTTTCCTTGGCTTAAAATGGCTCAGGGTTTTTTTTTTTAAAAAATGGCAACAATGTCCCCTATGCCCCAGAAAGGATTTTGGGGCATTTTTTTTTTTTAGTTTTTTAGGTGGGGTGCAATGGGGGAGGTGTAGCCTCCCAAATTCTCTTGGGGTGCTAATGTAGCCACTCAGTCTTCCATAGTTGCCCATCCCTACTCTTGGGAAAATAAGTTTGGCAAAGAAGTTCACTCTGCTCTGTTTTCTTCAGTGAAGGGTGCAGCACTAAGGACTGTGCACAGAATGGCTGTTGTTGGTACAGCAGTTCTGTGTCCCTGTTACAGCTTCTGCAGTCAACTGTCTGCTTTGGGCACTCTTTCCTTTTCTTTTAAATAGAAATATAACTGAGTTATACTTTAGGTGCAGCCAACACATGATTAAGTCAGTTTTACGGTTTTATTTGTAGTTCAGCATTCACTGTATTTTACGTAGTTTTCATGAAATTGGCATGATATTGCTAAAGCTAACCAAGTGTAGGGTCTGTTTCAGCAGATAATGTATTTGAGGAGCTACATTAGGGTGGGTAACATAAATCTTAGCATGGAGAGTTGCACACTGATTGCGCTGTGCAGCCCTTGTGATCAATGGCAACTTTGTGCAACTGAATGCACACCCAGATTTGCAACCAAAGGCCCAAAGAAATGTATGTGCTGAGTGATATCACAGGTGCAGCTTTGCTTCCACAACTTTGGACTGAATGAAGCCATTTGGCATCAGACTAAAAATGTCCCAACTGCTTCAGTAGGAGAACTTAAGCATGCATAGGATACCAACAGGACTTAGGTCAATCCATTGATACTCTTTCTCATAATTTTTGGTTTAACTGTTATTATATTCAGCCTAGCTGGTTCTGAAACCACATTCAAAAGAGTACAGTGACAACTGTCAAAATGGAAAGATAAAGTCAGTTGATGATGCAGACTTACAGATAGAAAAACCAAGTAAAGATATTAAAATTTTCCATTCTCCCTATGGACTTTGTGCATTATATGTTATTTTCAAGCAGGAGTGAGGAGCTTTTGCTCCTCCATATGTCATTGCGTTGCAGCTCCCCCCAGCCAGGACAGTCAGTGGTGAGGGAGGTCAGGAATAGCAGTCCAACATGACGTAAAGGCCCATAGGTCCATACCATTCCTGTTTGAAGGGGTGCTGCAGGGAAAGTCTTTCCCTTTGATTTCATACACAACTGGGAAGAAGTGGGCAGGGAAACAATATGTGTGCTGTGATCCAGATCTTGCTGCACCGATAGTGTCAAAGTTGGCTGTATGCATAAGTTAAGTCTAAGCTACAGTTTGGGGTCTGACCAAAACTCCGTGCAGCTGGTGGTGAGGTCTGCAAAAGGCTGGAGTGAGCTGTGCGTGATCGCTGTACCTATGCAACAGTGAGCATCTCAGTGCTGAAAGGACCAAGGAATTCTGCTGTGCCCTTTATTCTCATCCCCAATTTGTTTTTATTTTGCTGCTTCACCATGGCTAGTAGCCTTGCTGTCTGGAAACCACCTTGGAGTCCAAAATGTAACTTTTCCAGGCTCTGGCCAAAAGAAATGCAGCGTTGAGTGCAGATTCTCCTGAGCAGATTTTATGCCTACGTTTGTTGAAATCTTGGTTGCAACAGAATATCTAAACAGCTCTGGAATTCACATAAATTCCCCCAGGCTACTTTGGGTTTTTTAAAAATTGAAATGCAGTATATATGTTTAGTAGGATTAATAAATCAGAAGATCATAGTGATATTCTTGATTTGGTGATAAGTTTCAAACTTTCTTTAAAGTACTATTTTCTTTTAAAGTACTGTTTTTCTCTCCCTGCCCCCAGGAAAAGTGCCCTTTATTCATGTAGGAAATCAAGTAGTTTCTGAACTTGGCCCCATCGTCCAGTTTGTAAAAGCCAAGGTAAGGTGAAAATGCTTAAACCAGTTTGCTCAGGAAGTAGCTGTTCAGCAGTTGGGCTAATTAAGTTTGTGTCTGTGAAATCATGCTGTGATTTAATAAAGTAGAAACAGAACTTTGGAAGACAGGACAGAATAATTTATTTTGCATGGTAAGGCTTCTTCTAATGGCTCATAAGGAAAATTATTAATGAGCTTTAGGAGCAGATCCAGCTTTGCACAAGGTGGAAGGATACAGGGAGAGGAGTTCCCAGGCACATATCTGCAGATGGATAGTATTATAGCTGTGCATTGGGGCTCAATTCTCATGAACAAGATGCTGCTTCACTGTCATGCCTTTATCCAGGGTTTGAAAAAGTTACTTTTTGGACCACAGCTCCTTGAATCTCCCAGCATGGTGATTCTAGAAATTGTTGACCAAAAAGTAGTGTTTCTGGGTTACCCTATACTCCCTTCTTTGTCAGTTTAGAGCCTTTAGAAGAGGTTTACTTCTTGCTTTGAAATATTCTCTGGATGTGGGTGTGGGAGGACCCAGAAAGGATGAATGGGAACTCACCTCTCAGAAGTGAAAACCTGCTGAAAACCGAAACAAACATTATCAGGTAAAAAAATAAAACACAAAATTTTTGAGATTGGTGCAAAATGCCTGGAAGTTCTGTGGGATCTCCTTCTGAACTGGAAACCTGGAAGACAAAGAGATGATAATGTCTTTCTGCAATCTTTAACACTGTGTTGGATCCAGTACTTCCCAGTGGCAGAGGAGGGAGAGAGAACTTTTGTCAGTCCCCGACCCCCACTGCATACTTCCCCTTTAACACCTCATCACTCTGCTCTGGAACACTGGGAACACCTCTGCCATGGGAGCGGAAATTGACAAAAGTTGCTCTCCTTTTCCATCGGTGAGATTTCCCTTGTGGGATTAAATGGAACCTTTCCATGGGCAGACAACATAGTTTTGATCCAGACTTTGTGTTTACAAATGACATGGCGTATTTTCCTTACAGACACTGAAAGGGAGGGACAGCTAAGTAGTTCCCTATGTTCCACACATTAGATAAACACACTGTTATTTTAATAACCACTAAACAGTTACTTTTTAAAAAAAATCCAATTCTTTTCTGGAACATTTTGGCCAATTCTGTTATGTAGCCCAGTATATGCATAAACTTTACCATAACTTACTGGAACACTTGCTTTTTAGTCTTCCTTGTAGTGATACAATAGCTAGAGAGTTCTAAAGTAATGTAGCTAAAATCAGAGAATCTGTTAGAATGCCTGCTGAGTGGTGAAAAAGTATTGAATGTTGTCTTTGTCCAAGTCTGTAGAATTCGGTAAGTCCAGAAGCAACATGTTAGGGGCTGTGCTCCTATTTAAGAGTTTCCAAAACAGTGACCAACAAAATTCTTAATTGTCTTTGTTTGGGTAAACACCTCTCAGATAAATTTCTATCATTCATTCATTCATTCACATCCTACCTTTCTCCCAACAGTAGGTGGCTAACAATAGCAGAACAGAACAAATTAAAACATCCATAAAAGAATAAATATAAAACTTAAAAAGCAGTTAAACCATTTATAATGTTAAAATATTACATGTTAAAATACTAATATTAAAAATATTAAAATACACACAAAAACTGTACCAACCTTAAAAAAAACCTGCACAACATCAAGAGCCCATGCCCAGACCAGCACAAAAATTTCTTCGCCTGTCACTGGAAGGAGAGCAAAGATGAGGCCATCCTGGTTTCTCTAGAGAGGGTGTTCCGAAGTGAGGGAGCAGCCATCAGAAGGCCCTCTCCCTTGTTCCCACCAAACACACCTGAGAGGGTGGTGGGACAGAGAGAAGGGCCTCTACAGATGATCTTAAAGTTCTACTGGGGAGATATGGTCCTTCAAATAGCCTGGGCCCAAGCTGTATAGGGCTTCATTGGTCAAAACGAGCACTTTGAATTGTGCCCAGAAATAGACAGCCAGTGGAGCTGTTGCAACAAAGGAGTTGTGTGCTTCCTGTAGCAAGGTCCAGTTAACAATCTGGCTGCAGCTCTGTGGACCAACTTTGGTTTCTGAGCACTTTTCAAAGGCAGCCCCATGTAGAGCACATTACAGTAATTTAAAAGGGATGTAACCAAGGCATGTACCACTGAGGTCAGATTTGACTTCTGCAAGAATGGGCATAGTTGGCACACAAGCTTTAACTGTGCATAAGCATTCCTGGTCACTGCTGAAACCCGGGGCCCCGTGCTCAGGGCCGAATCCAGGAGTACCCCCAAACTGCAAACCTTTCATTAAAGTTGCTGAGATGCCATATTCAAAATGTCCCCTTCCCTCTTCTCATTACAGACAGTTCTTCAGGCCATTTGGTACTGAGTGCATCAAAAATCAAATAACTCTGTATTTTGCCTTTAGCCTAAAAGACTCCTGCATGCAGCTTTCAGCCATGTTGGCTGCTCTAGGTGTTGCACTTAGTCCTTGGCCTCGGCAGTCAACTGCTTATGCAACAGAAATTCTCTTTGCTTAAATCTTCAGATTCAAGTTCATCAGTATTCAGGTTGTTGTTTCTCTCTCGTAAATTCATACCTGTGCATTGTATTTTTATCAGGCAGTTTGTTCATCATAGGGTACTTTTGTTTATTCACAAAAAATGTCATTAAAAAAGGCTTTTCAGCTGAAAAGCAAAAGCGGTATTTGCAATATGTGTTATTTGTAATACTGTCTCCTGGTGTCCGTTATGTTTTTCTGCTTCAAAGATTACATTTCAGTGTTTGTTTTATTTTTCTTTGTGAAATTGTAATTGTCTTTGTGTTTGGCAGATCTGCTTTTAATGTGTAATATTATGATAGGGCATGTTTGTGGAGTGAGCCAAAGCCCTGGCTTTGGAAGGAACCCAAACTGATAATTTTTGCTATCTTTTTTCTTCTTTCCCCACCCCCCTTTAATTTTTTGCCTTAGGGCCATTCACTTAGTGATGGGTTGGATGAAGTCCAAAAAGCTGAGATGAAAGCCTACATGGAATTAGTCAATAATATGCTCTTGACAGCAGAGGTATGGCAGAACAGGAGTAGTTCTTCAGTCTTGGGAAATGAACCCAGGGGTGGGGTGGGTGGAACATTATTTGTTTTGCAATCCTGCAAGCGATGTCTTCCTTTGTTTTTTTTAACAAGGTGGGCATAAAAGGCTCAAAACACAGCATATTTCTATTTTGCTTATTCAAACTCAAAACAGATTTTGGTTTTTGATTTGTGTGGTCAAATGGGATTTTCTGCTTGCTCCATTATATAACTGGCAACCACCTTTCTGTATTCTAAATATTGTTATTAATGGCTTGTTTGGGAGGGAAAGGAGACAAAGCTGCAAGGAATAACTAGCTGTCTCTGTAACCTTATATCTTACGAAATTTTCATATTCTTCTGGTTTCTAGCTCTATCTCCAGTGGTGTGACGATGCTACAGTCCAGGAGGTGAGTGATTCTGCAGCATTTATCTTAATTAAATTTTAATGAGAAAACACTTTTGCTCACAATTGCAAGTCCCTCCTCATAAATGAAACATAGAGGCTTATACCGCTAATGATACCATTTTTTGCTTTAATTTTGCTTGCATATACATTTTGAGGAAGAACTCTGTGTCATTACTGGATATACTGATTGTAGAGCAGAGATGTTTTTACTATAATTTTAAAGACATGTGTTCTGTTTCTTTTTGTTGTTGTTGTTGCAGTTTATGAATAATTGCACAGGCTACCGTACAAAGCTGTACCATGACAATAAAAACATAGCAGCCTTCACCATTTTGTAAGATATAGCTTTATTTTGAAATGTACAATAACGTGAGTAGGTTTTTTCTTTCTTTAAAGGTCACTCACCCACGATACGGATCTCCTTATCCTTGGCCCCTAAACCATATTTTGGCCTATCAGAAGCAATGGGAGGTCCGTCGTAAAATGAAAGCTCTTGGCTGGGGCAACAAGTCACTTGATCAGGTCGGTCACCAATTCTACAATCTGGAATTACTTTGTGTGCATCTGTGCATAAAATAATTAGAATTTTAAAAATCGGGCAAGGCTTCAAGGAAGTTGCAGGTTTCTTTGCATGAGATTTTTTGTGTTGTCTAAATGCACATGGAACAGTTGTCAAATGATTGCAGAGTTTATTGTTACGTATTTTAGTACATGGATTTAAATGTACATAAGACAAGTGGTTTGGAGACAAAGAAGCTTCCTCATGTGAAGGGAGGTCTCCTGGATCCAATACAGTAATTCAAAAATGTCCTTGCACAACCCAGCTCACGTTCTGTAGTAGTTTTTCTGGACTGCAGTTCCAAACAGCTCAGCCAGTGTGACCAGTAGTTGTTGTTGATGGATATTATAGCCCATCAATTTGGGACATAGCTTGGGAAAGGATATTCTAAAGCAGCTGTGAGCAACTTGTAACCCCTGCCTCCAGATATTGGGGTGAAATTCCTGTCAGACTTGGTCAGCATAGGCAGTGGTGAGGAATGATAGGAGTTGCAGTACATTAACATCTGGAGGGCCACAGACTGCCCACCTATTACAAAAAAAGCAAACTTTTCATTAGAAAGTGAGGATTCACAGGCATACACTTCAAGTAGCATTCCAGAAGAGGTATTCTTTCTGTCAGACGAGATATTCTGTTGGTAATCTGAGAAGGTGCCTGTCTTCCACCCAGGTTTTTGTATGTTGTTTTTGTATTTCACACACACAAATCTGCTGCCAAAAGAGATCAACCAAACATGAAACCCTGCTTTAGAACATCTGACTTCTACAATTATAATAAGATTTGTCTTGCAAACAATTTGATGGGGAGATGGGAGTATGTTTTAACATGAAATCCTTTAGAATACATGTGTCAAACACAAGGCCCATGGGCTGGATCCGACCCGCCAGGCCATTTCATGTGGCCCTCACACCTCTCCTGTAACTGCAGCACTCCCCTCACCTGGGGAGCCTGATCCCCACATTGCGGGCCCCTGACTGCCGGTATTCTGAAGAGGGGCGCAGCAGCCAGCAGTCGCAGAGAGGGTCTGAGGGGATGAAAAAGGCACAGAGAGGGGCTAGGGGGCAGAAAGAGGTGCGGAGAGGGGCTGGGGAACAGAGAGTGGCACACCTTGGATATACTGACCAATTCTACATAACTTTACAGAGGTATAGGGACCATAAACTGCGAGCAATAGCCCCAAAATGTCCAAGAATGTACAGGGCAAGGCAATATCGCTTTATCAACTTCATATGCCACAGATTGCACATTAGATCAGAGCACAGTTATTTGTTCTGCCTGTCTCAACTGGGGCCAAAAAGTTAAAACAAAGTTCCTGTAATAAACAGTGCTTGATAATATTTGGTAATAATCTGATGGTAAAAAAAAACAACTTTCTGTTTTCAAAACTCATTTTTCAATAAATTGTTCAGTAGTTGGTAGACTTGAATATCTGCTTGCCATTATTTTTCCCAGACTTCCAGTTTCAGAGCTAGTTATTAGTAAAACCAGTAATAATCGAATGCAGAGGCAATTATTTCATACAATAAAAGAGTAGATACATTTATATAGTCTTGCAGATACAACTGGCCGTTTCAGGGCAACCATAATGCTGATGCGGCCCAAGATGAAATTGAGTTTGACACCCCTGCTTTAGAAGAATATAATTTGGGCTTGAGGTTGCTACGGTGCCCTTGGAAGTCCTTGTTTTTTTTTTTTTTCCAATTCTTTCTTCATTTCTTTGACTTCTTTCCTGATTTCTATCATCACTTCCCTCATATCTGCTTTCATATCTAACCTAAGTTTCTTCATCTCTTCCAAAAGGAGCTTTTGTGGATCCATCTCTGCAGAAGCTCTTCTTTGCATAAGGGCTTGACTTTGGGCTTGAGCTTGTGCTGTCTTCTTCCGTGTCGCCATCTCCTACTCCAAGCTCTCACACTTCAAGTTCTCGTAGACCAGGATCCTAAAGCCCCACAATTATTACTTATTACACTTATTACTTATATTTACCTAATTATTTATCTACTTACTTACACAATTTACTCCAATCAAATTCCTAATATTCTAATTATTACCTCTTTAAATACTCCTAAATACTATTAAATATCCTCTAACTCTTTTATATATCCTTATGCCCTTATTTACTTTTAAATACCCTTAAATATTAATTCTTATTACTATTAACTAAATTATTTTTACTATTTTAAATACTTAAATTTCCTAAAATAATAATTAAATACTACTAGTTAACCTTCTTATCAAAGTAACTAATTAATTAACTAGTTAAGTACTTAGTTGATAATCCTAGTGGGGATCCCCTTTCCCTTTGTGCCTTAAAAATTAATCCCAATTATTCCCAATGGATTATATAACTTAAATTAAGCTTAACCTATATTTATATTCCAAACCAGCCAATTAAAATTGTTCAGAAAGAAATTTTTTTTTTTATAAAAATTCAGATAGTTACTATCCCACCAGGTAACACTATAAAATTAACATCAATTTAAGTGCAATATTTCTTGTTCCCACTGTCTTCTTTAGAAAGCAACAGCTGTGAAGAGATTAAAATATAAACAATATGAGATTATAAACAATGTCCCTAAGGAATAATATCTGCTGTCCTTGAAATAATCAACCTCCCAACCCAGCTGGAATAATCACACTTCAGACAGGTAAACAGCAGAAACCTCGCCCCAGTAATATTAGCCTCGAATCACTCTTAGATTAAGTTAAATATCCCAACAAACTAAATTTAACTTCTTCTACATTTCTGCATTTACAGATTCAGATACAAATTAAATACAAATGCAGATTATCAATTATAAATTATAATTATAAATTATAATTTACAGACTATAAGTTACTGATCTACTTAGACCAGGAACCAACCTTATTTCTTTACCACAAGAATTAATATTCTTTACCACAAAAGTCAATCTTGATCCATTAATGACTGCTGGCTCAAACACATTAAATACATTAAATCTGCAGACAGCTGCACAGCTCTCTGCCTTTGCCTTTCAGTCCTTCTAACCTTCCTCCCGCTTCTATCAAATAGAGACTAAGATTCCCTTCCGAGCCTCCGAGCTTCTCTTCTCTTCTCTTCTTCTTTCTCCCTTTCTCTCTTTTCTCACTCTCTTATCAAGTTCCATTTCAAATCAAATTTCAGTTCACTTCAAATCTCATCGCACCTCGTCGTCCTCCTCTCAACACGCCCGTCTTCCTCGCCACTGCGCCTTCACCTCTCTAGCCTCCAGCCTCTGTCGCATTTCATCTGTTCTGTTCTCAATGTTCTCAATGTCCTCTTTCTCCACGATGTATCGAAATGTAACCAAATGTTCTCAACGACCGTATCCTCCTCCGTTCTTCCTGATCAAAAAGTCCTTCTGAACTCCTTCTAAAATCCCGGGATCTTTCTATACAGCCAAGTCTCTTTCCACCACCGTACGTTAGTGACAGAGCCGAAGTTCACTCCTTCGCCATTTTCTCTACACTTAAGACGGGTGCGATCATTCCTCTTCCTCTCCCCCACTCTCAGACCACTTTCTCTTACTTTCTCTTACTTTCTCTCACTTTCTGTAGCCTTCTCACACTTTGCTCTCTACACTTCATACACTTCACTTCATTTCTCACTTAATTCCAATCATCATTGAAACGGAAAGCAGATCAACAGTATCTCCGCAGCCACATTCAGGTTTCTCACTCCGAATATCGTGCTAAACAGCAACTCTGCCAAGGGGATCATACAGTGGTAGAGTCCGGTTTCCAACAGTTTATATTAAGATATTAAGACTTCAGTTTTCAAACTTCAAAAAATAATGACATTTAAGCTTGAGGAGATAGAACAAACACCCAAACAAAGACTTTAGGTCTTCCTTCCTTTACCTTTAAAAATACGATAGATGTTAGAAGTCATCAATGATGAATGAGAGACAACACAGAAACAGGAATTCTAATCCAGTCCAACATATCACCAGATACTTGTTATTATCCTTCTCTTCCAGGGTTCCTTTCGAGAAGGAGATCTAACTTATGATAGTTCCAGCAAGGAAAATAAACTTAGCTTACTTGTTTGAAACCCACTAGTTGTTTATCGACGTAGCATTTGTCGCTACAGCGCTGCATCTCGGGGTTTGGTGGCTTCTTTCGACCATCGATAATCCTTCCCCTCTCCTCATTCTGAGTTCCGAGGTTCCTGACATCGAATATAGTCCATATTGAAGCTCCGCAATCCCCCTTCTCTAGGGGAGAGATTGCCCCGTTTTTTCTCTCCTAAACGGGCAGGAAAACCCCCAGTATGAGTTGTCAATCCCGCAGCTGTGTGAGATGCGACTAAGCGCTACGCCATCTTGCCATCATCCTCGGAAGTCCTTGTTTGAGATTATAAAGTAAAACGTGAATGTGATGTCGTTTCTGGTAAATGTATCACAGTTCCCCAATTTTCCCATATATACTTGACTGTAAGTTGATGATGTGGATAAGTTGAGGGCAGGTTTGGGGCTATTATAGTTGAATATATATGGTAATAGTAATTTAAATGAGTACATAGGCCCAGCACCTCTCTTGCTGCAATCCAGGCTGAAACCTCCAAGTGGATTGCTTTAATACGCAAGTGGAGAACCTTATTTTTCTGGTTCCTGAGCCTCCAAGAAGTCTCCCAAAGCCCCCGACTCCACATTTTATCTTTTTAGTGATATTTTCAAGTGAAAATTACCTGAAAATGACCTCTGAATCCCCGCTGAAAGCATACAAACATGTGAACACTTCTGTAACTTTTACTCTCTTTCAAATATCTCGTTTTCCCTCCATTTCTCTGTCAAAATGATAATGGGAAGTGACTCAGTATCACTTACTGTTATCATTTTGAAGGTGAATAGAAAGAAAAAACAAGGTGGTTTACCACAACCAAGGTAGGTGTGTGTGTGTGTGTGTGTGCACGCATGTGCGTAGCCAGGTGGAATCAGTAGAAGATAACCCCCTGTAGAGTTGTCATCTTGATAATCTACAATGAACAGCTTTGATTTTTTTTTCCTCCCAGTAGCAGCATCATGGAGGGCCCTCTAAGTAATAGGTGCAGAGTAAGATGTTTGGCCCTTTATAGCTTGGCCTCTGATGATATATTAGCTATAGCAACACAGAGATTATTTTGCTCATTCCCGAAAAACACACATGAGAATCATTTCATGTTGTTATGTTTGTACCAGATTAAAGAGCAAAAACCAGAAGCATATTCAGGAAAAGCAAGATTTTTCCAAAGGTGATGTATTTTTTTTCTGGTTCAGAAGTGAGTTGAACTGAATTTGAATATTATTTTAGTACTGATAATGTATTAAACGTACACATAATCCTCAGCCACACTTGAAGGCAGAGGGCTCAGGTAGAGTGTGCTAAGCATGCTCTCTATCTCACACAGGTGGGTCCATTCCTCACCTCTTAGCACCTGCTGCCTGAGGCAGCTGCCTTCATGACTAGCAATTCAGTCAGCCAGGGGCTGGGTGAAGTGAAGTAACATTTGTATGCTAAAACCTGTTTGGAATGACATGTCATCATCAATCTACAACATTTTTTTCTGTACTGATATCTACAATTTGTATTGAACCCCCAAGTATAGTTTTGTACGATTCTGTAGCCAGGTACTAATAACCCATTTTTCCTCTTTCTATCTGCTTGCTCTTTAGGTGCTAGAAGATGTAGATCAGTGTTGTCAAGCCCTTTCTCAAAGACTTGGGACACAACTGTATTTCTTCAATAAGAAGTGAGTGGCTTCTATATTTAGACTGAGGAAGTGGCTGTTCAGGAAGGGCAAGCACCTCTTCCTTTTATAAATGATAGGGAGAAATTGCTCCTGTTGTATCTGTCTCTTACCCTGCTCCCCTGGTCTTTGTTCAGACTGCAGCAGTGACTCAAGAGTGTGGCTTGGTGGAAGAATTAATAAATGCGGAAGTGGTGGGGTGTGTATGTAAAGGTTCTCCTGCTTTTCCATGCTTTTGTCTATTGACTAGATTGTGGCACTCAATAGTAACTTCAAAAGCCAGGAAAAGAGGCAGTGGAACTTCAGTGTGATCCAGAAACAATTGCCCTATTGCCTTTTATATCTAATATACGAAGAATTCTGCTCACATGAGTTTCCAAACTAGTTTCTACAGACCTTTCAAGGTCTGGATTTATCTGAATACATATTCCGCCTTATTCTGAGGGGTCAGGGTAAGACTAGCAGCGAATCAGCGGTGGGGTTAGAAGTTTCAGTATTGCCTTTGTGCATGAGACTTCTGCATACGAGTATGTAAAAGCGATGCCAACAGTAGGATGTCTGTCACCATATTGTACTCTTATTCCAGTACCAAGCAGTCATTTGATAACAAAATCCCTAGGGGATTGGCTGGAGGGAAAATCTATTTTTGTTTTGTTCTGTTTGTTTTAGTTTATTTTTTAGATGCTTATGATCCTTTGAAACCCAAACACCTCCTTGATCAGTACTCCTTAAATTGATTTGGTTCCCCCCTTTATCATTCTTACCCGCCCTCTCTTTGAAAAGAAAAACAATGAGCGGGGAGTCTTACCCATGCCTGTACCGTATCATTTTTTTGCTGTTAGTGCTGCCCACTTTTCTGTCTTTAAAATACAGTCATCCCTCCACATTCACTAGGGTTAGGGGCACAGGACAGAAAGTGGAAAAACTGAATAACTCTAGGCCTTCCCAAACTATATTTAACACACAAAAAAGTATGATCACCATGTTCAACTCACCATGGATTTCTTTGAGGCATCAGGGTTCCTTCATAAGGCAGAATTAGGTGGCTGGTGGGGCTTACTACCACCTCCACTGCTGCCCCACACCATTTTTAATAGGGACTTACAAACCTCATTCGCAATTTCTCAGTCTCACAAGGCTTGCAGTCTCTGTTGAAAATGGCACAGGAAGGCAGCAGAGATGACAGCAAATAATCCGTGAATAAACAAATCCGCAAAAGTGAAACCTGCAAATGTGGAGGGCTGACTGTAAACGAGAAGGATTTGAAGAAGGTACAAGATTTAAAATTCAAAACTGCTGCCTAATGATCAGCTACCCAGTTTGCCTCCACTGTCTGCCCTGCCGTCCCCCGGGCTTCTTCTGCCTTTGGGTCAAGCTGTGAGCAGAGTCTGGGAATCCATTTTGTGTTTCTGTAGCAGTGTTGAAAACTGAGCATTCTAGGGAAAAAGATTGTAAGCAGCTTTTGCGTAAGGTCAGTTCCTCTGCTGTGGTGATTGTGAGAATGTTCTTCTTAAAATGACTGTTCAGCAGCAGGGTCTATAGGAAAACTGCATATACTGATGCTTACTGTTAAACATAACAGCCGACTTGAATCTTTCCATGATTCTAATTTTACTTTAATCCTAGGCCAACCGAATTAGATGCCTTGGTGTTTGGACATCTGTTCACAATCCTTACTACCCAGCTGATCAGTGATGAACTGTCTGAAAAAGTGAAAGGCTACAGCAACCTCATTGCATTTTGCAGAAGAATAGAGCAGCAGTACTTTGAGGGCTATAATAAAGAGAGCTTGGCAAGTCTCCCACCTCCTTCCTTAAGGCAGACATTGAGGAGCTGAATGTTCTGTGGGAGAGGAAATTAATAAAATGGATGTTTTTGAGTTTTGTATTGTTTAGAAGATACTAGCGGTGGCTTTGACAGCTGAGCTGGATGCACACCTTGTTTCAGACTGCCAAACTGTTCTGGCCCAGGAGCATCTTTGCTGAATTTCACACTCTATTTAAAATGAAACTATTGGAGTTTTTCATTATTATAGCCTGCATGCCATTCTGATGTTATTCATAAGTGTCCTTGAAGCAGCACTACTTCAGGTTGTTAACAACAATAAAACGTACAATACCTAGAATCACTTTTTCTCAATGTTTCTAAAAGTCTTTTTCATTTTATAGGGTTCTCAAAAAGAACCATTTGCGCTCCTTTCTGTTGAGCTAATAAATTGAGTATGCACTCAGAGCTAGTCAAGAAGAAATTATTCAGACTTTTGCATCTAACAAGACTTGTTGTTGTTGTTGTTGTTGCTGAGTGCTTCAAGTGGATTCCAGCTTATGATGACCCTAAGATGACTCTATCAAGGGGTTTTCTGAGGCTGAAGTGTGTGATGCATCCAAGGTTACCAAGCTGGTTTCCATGGCTGAGTGGGGAATTGAACCCTGTCCATAGTCCAGAGCTTAGACCACTGCTCTGCTCTGCGCTGGCTGGCTGGCTCTCTCTCTCTCTCTCTCTCTCTCTCTCTCTCCCCCCACCACAAAAAAACCCAACCTTCCTGGAGATCAAGAAGGTTTTTTTTCCTTTTGCTCCTCAGATTGAATGAATATGTCATTGTGTTTTTGATATTGCCTTTGCTTTCTGTCTTGCATCGGGGTAAGCAGCTTACTTTTATTTATGCATTTATTTACTGAAATATTTATATCCTGACCTACACCGAAATATCTCAGGGTGGCGTACAATAAAGCTTTTATATCTACCAGATTTTTTTCTTACTCTTCCCGGCTATGCTGGCTATAGTTCATGGGAGTTATAGGGCAGCAGTGTGCGGAAGCACTCATGTTGCCCACCATCCTGGCATTGAAATCATTGTGGCTATACTAACAGAGAGTTTGAGCACTTATTTGAATCATGCGTAGATGATTCTGCCTAACATTTTTGTAACTTTCTGTACTGCATGATGAGAAATTAACCTTTCTTCTAAAGCAAGAGTGGGCAGCTGCTCATGGAATGGGGGCCATTCTTCCTCCCAGCAGGCTACATCAACATGTTCCAGCATGCCTGAAGTGATGTGACATCAATTCCAGCTACCATTTTGTACAATTTTCTGCTGATCTGTGTGTGTGTGTGTGTGTGCGCGCGCGTGCGTGCATGCATGTGTGTATATTTGGGGGAAGGCAAGTTAGAGGAAGCAAATTGATGCATTTTTAGGTGGTTTGAGGAGATTTCAGCTGGTTTTCAGGCTAAAAATAGCCTGAAAATCCCCCTGCAGAATATATATATATATATGTATAAAAATTGGAGGTGGGTGGGCCTAAGAGCTTGGAAGGTCTTCTGGGGGTACCAAGGGTGGCACTGAGGGGTCCCAAGGGCTGCACTTTGCCCACCCTAGTTCTAAAGGATGTACTTTACTTACTGTTCTTTGCTGAGAGTATAAAGGAGAGCTGGAGAATTTTTAGCTCTCCAAATGTTTTTGACTACAACTCCCAGAATCCCTTACCATCAACCATTCTGGCTGGGATGTCTAGGCGTTCAGTTCCAGAACATCTGGAAGATCAACCCTTCCCCAGTCTTGATGTCCTACCTCAGGATGTTTAGGTTAAAAATAAACTTGGGAAATATAGCTGAGAGAGAGCCATCAAATCTTGTTCTGAATATCTTGATTCCTGCCCTTCTCATTAATTCTTGATGCCTAGTTGAGCAACTAAACTAGATTGCTTTTGTTCTGTGAACAAAAATCCACCAAAAGTAATTTGCAGTGTTTTATGGAAGCTGTGGGAACATGGAAAGCTCTATGGGAAAATAATATATGAAGCATATATGGTTGTTAGTGATTCCTGTCACCAGGTGATTTCAGCAGGCCAAGGGTGGAAGACTTGTGGGCTGTGGAGTATGTGTGACCCTTGGAGGGATCCTGTGCAGACCATCCTGAGCCAGAAAACCCTTTTTAGGCACCCCACCCAACCATCTGAAAAAAGACTCTAGCGATCTGTTTTGCCCTGTTAATGTTAATTGTGGGTGCTCCATCCTGAAACAGCATGAAATCTCATCTGGAAGTGACCAGAAAATGGTTTTCCAACTGACAGAGCATGCCCACCCATTACATGGCATGACAGTAGGATGTTGTTGCTTTCTTTGTGATGGCGGTGATTTGTTTCTTGCTCAGACCATGAGCAATCTCTTGGATACCAGATTGCACCAGAAGATGAGTTTTGTTCAGCAGGATCCAGTCAGCCTTTTAACTTCTTAAAGCCTGACAATGTGCATTAACTCTGCTTGGATGTGCCTTTCAGATTATAAATCCCAGCTATCTAGAAGTAGGAGATGCCGATCTATTATAAGCAAATAAAGTATGTGTGAAGCTATTTGAACCACTCAGAATGCACTTAAGGATATGGAGATGAGTGAATTACACTGCAAATTCAATAAGTAAGGTAAGATGAGCTGCAAGACTATCAAGAGTAGTTTGGATAAATAATTTTTTGTAAACTTCTCCCCCACACCCACTCCAATTACCTTCTTTCCATTGCTCTAATTGAGTTATCAGGATGCTCCATTTAAATTAGATTAAGAATCAGGAATACTTGTTCAAATGAGAAGACTAAGTACTTATTATGCTCCTTCAAAGTTTTAATTCAGAGGAAGTGGCATTTCAAAAACTAATGCAATTATCTTGTCTTGAGTGTGTGCCTTGTTTAAAAAGCTTAGGGTTTCTAAGCCTGGGAGATTAGTTTTGAAACATAAGCAAACTACAATATAACAAAGTCTGGAAGCTCAATTGAATTATAATATGACCATCACAGAGCAGCAGTGGAAGCAATATACATTCAGATCTGGAACCTTTAATCAGGCCATCTGTGTAATTAAGCTATTAAAGGGTTAATGCTGTGATTTAGAACCACTGATCTTTTAATCAGGTTCTTCTTTGCGCTGCGGGAGAGGTTCCCTCTTTCTTGCTTCCTGACCCTTGCCAATAGTCTTGGCTTCCTCCACCTCAGACAGCTTTTATGAGTTCTTGAGGACAAAGGAAAGAAGTTTGTGTTGAGAATATCTCATGTCCCTTTCCTAGCAGGTCAACATGATTTCTAAAGCAGTGGGTCCCAAGCTTCAGACCACTCCTCCAAGTTAGAGTTTGCCTTTTTTGGCTTGGCTGCTCAAATTGTGTGGAAGAGCCTATAAAAGGTATAGTTAGATAGCCTTCTCTAATCTCCAGATGTTTGACTTCACTCCCCATTACCCATGACTACCGGCCATGTTATAGACTAAAATTCATTCATTCGTTCATTCACACATTATGGAGATTGGAGAAAACTATATCTGGGTGTTGTAGTAGGCCCAGAGTTGCATCCAACTCCCAGGATCCCTGAGAGCTCCAGCCATGTTAGCTGGGGCATTCTGGGAGGTGGAAAGAAAGAAAAAAGAACATTCCCGGGCTCTGAGAATCTGGTATAACTGATTTAGGTTTAGATTGTAAATCTGAAGGCAGGGAACTGTTTTGTTGTTCTTTCGCTTGCAAAATGCCATGTACAGTGATGGTGTTATGTAAAGAAAAGATAATAATAATAGGCTACTCTACAATGGAAGAGTATGTGCAGTTGGCTCTTCCCATTAGCTAGGGTTAGGGGTGCAGGGCCCTTGCAAAAGTAGTCACAAATATCAAAATGGGTGTGTGTCTGTGGGAAGGGGGTCAAGGCATCATGGGGAGAACGGACACCCAGAGTCCAAACCAAGCCAGAGAAAGTAGAGGGAAGAGGGGTGGGTCAGCATGGTATCGCTGTACTTCCTCTTTCTTACCCACCTCCTTCCTTGGGTGTGTGGGGGGCATCAGGAGAGGGTTTCTGGTGCTGAGAAACTGTGCTGTGAGCCATCCTTAGTTGACCAAGCAGTGGCTGGTGGAGGAGAAGGGGGCCAGAGGTGGGGTTTTAAAGGACTGCACAGCCTGATTGCAGCCACCGAGAGGGAAGGTTCCCCCAGAAAAGAAGAACTTGAGATGTGGGGGCAGGAGTTGAAGAAACTCGCAAATAAGCAAATCTGTGAATGTGGAGGGTCGATTGTATTGCCAGTATTTCAGGCTGCTGCCACTCTGCTCCTCAAAAATGAGGCAGGCTGTGGGTGGCCAAAGAGAGGCTGAGAGAGAATGGGAATAGCAATATATAAATTATATCAATGCTTTTTCAGTTCATCTCTCATTCCATCTGGAGATGTGGAGTGCCTTCCATTTTTCCCTTAAAAAAGTGGTATGTTCATCTTAATTTATTAAGATCCATTTGATCAATTTCTTAATAAATTGGCTGGTAGTCCTAGTATAACATTGCTTTGTAATGGGCAACTTTAAACAGTTTTATGGTATCTTTGCAACAAGCAAAATCTACCTAGTTGTTAAAAGATTTTGATCTGAAGACTAAATAGGGAGTTTTGGTGCGGGACTGTAAGCAGTGAGGTCAGAGAAAAAAATAAATGCCCAAAGTAATGGCAGTAACGATTGCATTCCTGACACTGGTCATTCACCAGATACTTGCTGATGAAACAAATGTCCTGGCAGCAAGTGAGTCAATTAACATACTCAGTATGATAAGAAACAGTTGTCCCAATCAAACCTCTGGTGATAGACGAACATCTTAATGCATTATTAACAATATCTCACTTTAATCTCCCTTTGAAGTATTTTTGCTCCACAATGGCTACTTTACATTCAGAAACAAGGTCCGGGGAGCTGAAGTTTCTCCCATTAGTTTTTGAATATTACCACTTCTGATGTCAGATGTGTGCCCATATATGCACAAAAACTGTCCCGTACATCCTGTGTAGAGCATTTCTGAGAAATGACTACATATAGAACATTGTAATATGAGCAAGTGAATGAATCCCTCCGCACTGTGAGTATTCCAAGAATGATGTCTGAGGACACGTGGAGACAGAGTTGGCATCTACATTTACCGCAGATCTAGTTCTTGTGCCTTATTATGTGGTTTGTCATCTCTGGTAAAGCAGCACGGTAGATTGGGTTGGAGAGTGTTGTGGGCCAGGGTGATTATAAGTTTGAGTTCTAGATGATAAGAAGTGGTGTTCTGTCATTTTCTTTTCTACCTTTCCGAATAGTAAATTGCTGCTGGGTATCAGCCTGACTGCATTGCTCTGCCTCTTTAGAAACTTCCTTGGATGGGTGTTACAATTCGAGAAATGTCAGCTTTCGAGTTGTGAGTCTCATGTAGTATTAATCCAATTGTAAGGAGGAAAGGAGGTTTCCAGAGGGATCATTAGCCCTAGATAATCAGGAGTAGGGCAAGGGATTTTTCCCCTTCTTTTTTCCAAGGCAACCCTTGGATATTTGCAAAAGACAAGAGCAGGTGGGGAGGCAATTTGGAGTGTGGAAAAAAATGGACGGGGAAGGACACGGCTTTTTCCAGTGCTGACTGTCATTCCAGATGCAGTAGAATTTCCTGTTAAAAGGGACACCTGGAAAATGTTACATTTCAGCTCTGGCAGCATATGTTCAAGAGGACCTTACGTGTGTGGGATAGTTTTGCAAAAGAGAGGCCACTTGCTTTTAGGTGGCCTCTTGAGGCTCCTTTTTTAAAAAAAGTTTAATAGTATTTCCCTCCTCCTTTTTTTTAAACTTTTTTATTAAACTTTTACAGCTGGGGAGAGGAACTTATTGGGCTACAGTCCTGATTTTGACTATGATGGTAGGTTGATAGAAGTTTTAATCCAACAACATCTGGAAGGCTGCAGATTCCAGATTCTGTGGCCAGGAGTTGGCAATTATGATTGTAGGTGAAGATCTATTCTAATCACACTAATTCATAGTCGTTGTCGTCTTCTTCTTCTTCTTCTTCTTTTTTTTTTGCTTTTTAAAATTATTATTTTTTTTTTACAAGACCAAACCTGTATACATACATTACAGTATAAAATTGTACAAAATTCTTTACCTTAATAAAGAGAGAAAACTACATGAAGAAAAGGAGGTCATAATACATCATATTACATTCAGAGTTGATTTGACTTTTTAATCTAGGTGAGATAAATAAGGTTACAATTTAAAACATAGAGGAAAGTTTCCCTTGTATATATTCTCTAATTATTTACTCTTATTACACATAAAAATATTGTTTTCTTTCAGTGGTTATTCTGATATTCCTTCTGTACTTAATACAGATATAGTTCCCCATCTTTTCAGGTAATCTGTCAAACATTCCCAGTCTTTCTTCAAATTGTTTAATGTTTTATCAGTTTTTTCATAACGATATTATCAGTTTATCAATCTCCAGTAAATCATACAATTTCAAGACCCACTCTTCGTCTGTTGGGATAGTTGTATTAAGTGAACTTAAATAGCCATGTTAAATAGCATATGTTAAATCAAAACACTCAAAACACCAGAGCTTATCCTTGGATCATTATTAAAAAGGTACACTGGACTTGCTCAGCTTCAAAAAGTGGAGAAAATAGATGCCTGGTGCAGAAAAGTACAATGCATTTGGTAGAGTTTAGACTGCAGCTCCCAGAATCCCTGAGTCAGGGTGGCTACCAACCATGCTGGCTGGCAAGGTTGGGAGATGTGCTCCTCCAAAGTAAATTTCCTAAACTCTGGGATTATACAGTTCAATAAAAATACAAGAGCCATAGGTATGTCCAAAGTCGCTGGAAAGCTAAACTGAAATTGTGTAATAGTAGGAGAGGACTGATGTTCAAAAGTTAACAACAAGGGACTGTCAGACATAAGACTCAGCAGCATGAAAGGTTCTCTTCCCAACATGTATCTGGCACAGCTCCAGTTGTTTTTAGTAAAACATTCAAGTAAAAGTCTGGTCTACCTGAAAACATTTCATTTCCCTCCTTCTCAGCACCTTCTCTGTTCTCTTGGAATTTGGCATGGGGCTTGTATTTCTTGTAAGTAGTGTAGAGTTCTTTCTGCTATCATTATTCATTTGTTGTTGGTTTCAGGTTGTTTTTTCAGGTAAAAAATACTCATAAAATCAGTCATGTTAGCTGCTATTTATCACTTGCTAGACAAGAAATTGTAATCTTCACACAAGCAGAGCAGCAGGCCAGAACTGTTGCAAATTATCTATACCCCAGCAAAGATCATTTCTCTGATTAATGAATTGTTTGTAAGAAAGTGCTGTTTGCTATCTGATCTTACAATAAAAGTTGGTGTTAGACACACAAGTCTCCGGTTTAAGGATGCAATTTTCTAAACATTCCAAAGGGAGTCTTGTGCCACTCTGTTCAACTGAGCTGCAACAGAAAAAGCTGAGGATTGCAGTGGAAGTACCAAAGCTCATAAACGTTTCATGGGAAATAATACAAGCAGCAGCTATCAACCACCTTCCCCTATAAAGACCCACTGGATCATGCATGGGCATAGTGGGGCCCTCCAGATATTATTGAACCAGGGTCTCTCATCAGTCAGAGCCCCTTGCTTTTGGCTCTATTGATTGAAATCAATGGGAACAGTTGTCTAGAAATCTTTGGAAGGCCACATCTCAACTTTAGATCTTGAAAATCTTTGGACAGAGCCTTGGCAGTTGTGCTACAACCTACAGAGGGGGTGGGCAACTGTGGAAGGCAAGGGGGGCACATTAGCTCCCAAGGAAACCTAGGAGGGTCACACTGCACCTGCTCCTGCTAAAAAAGTCATCCTACCCCCCCCCACACCTTCTATTGCATAGGGGCATTTTCAACATGTTATTGGGACATTCCTGGGCCCTTAAGAAGGTAATTTGGGATATTTTGAGGAAGAAAGGGGTTTTAAAAAATTGCTAACATTTGTTTTGTTTCCTAGGGGGCCTAGTGGGCTTCCAGACGTGGCAGAAATGCCCTCCACATCCTTTAGGGATCCTTTTGGAGAAATGTTTTTTTAAAAAGTTGAAAACAATGAAAAAAAATTGAAAACAGTATCTTGACCCCCTGGGACACCCACTTTGCCCACCCCCTGCTATAGAGCATCTTTTGGCAGCAGCATGAGCATGAGTCTTCTGTATGATGTTTCTTCCCCTTCTGAGACACCGCTCTCTCCAGTCATTTGGGGGGCACCAGCAGTAGTAGGTTTCAGAGAGCTATTTTAAAAAACAGCAACAACTTTGTGCTTGCTTTCTCTGACAATTGATACCGATTCTGCAGCCCTGTTCTGAGATGATCTTGATGTTTTATTGCTTGCAGTCGGATTAGGGAATCATGAACAATACCTGAACTGCAACTCCCAGTAGCCCCAGCCAGCATTACCAAGGGACAATGCTGGGAGTTATAATCCAACCATAGCTGGAGAGTAATGCTGGGAGTTACAGTCCAACAGTAGCTGGAGAGCTCCTTGATTCCCACTTGTAGTGTATAGTAATCGGGGGATTTAGCAGGGCTAGGAATCACTTTAGGATTTTTTTAGTAGTAACCACTAAAAATGATTTAAATAAGTAAATTGTTCTTAACTTTGATCTGATAGAGCCTCCTCTTTTAAAATTCAGAGGTCTTGGGCAGAATATTTGTTTGCAAAAAGATACACAAAGAACATACATTCCCTGTAGATTGTCTTTGAAAAGGAGGATATAAATCAGGTGCATAATCTTACACGAGGTTGGAAAGCAAGACAAATGTCTGTATTAAAAACATGCTGTTGAATTGTGCTCTGCTAATATGGAACAGTTTCCATTCAAGGATATCTTCAGGCATAATCCAGTAAATAGCTACTCAGAAGTCAGCCTTGGTGTGTTCAACAGGGCTTACTCCTAGGAAGCTGGCTGTAGGATTACTCTTTAAGGGTCTGTTAACTCTGTTCCTCTGAAATAGCTTGAACTCCATGCAGCCATTTGGCAACCAGCCTGGCTACAATAGTGATCTCATTCCAAACCTTCTGAGGTGATAGACTTATTCATACAAAGTACCAGACTCATTCTTTCCTCTCCCCTTCTTAAATTTGGCCCTAGTGACTATACAGTGCAGTAAACACCAATATTCATGAAGTGAGGCTTTCTGATCCACAGTTCTTTCATATGCCAACCACTGTTGAAGGGTTATAGAAAATCATGGTGCTTCCATACTTTTTAAGACACAGCTGTGAGTCACTAGATGCTCTTGGATTTTTACTTTCATCAGTCCTGGTGGGAATAGGCAGTGGGAAAAGAGGATGAGGGTTGCAGCCACAACATCTGTAGGGTTACAACTTGTTCATTCTAGATGTAAAGCAGGTGTGGGATTCATGTGGCCCTCCTAATGTTGTAGAGCTGTAACTCTCAGTAGATTTAACAAGGATAGCCAATGGTGAAGAATGCTAGGAGCTGCAGTCCAACAACACTAGGTGGGGAATCCCGTGTGATTCCCATGCCTGGTTTAGAGGTTGTGGGTGCAACTTGGAATAGTAACTTAGATGGGCAAAGTGGATGTGCTGGCAACAGAATTGAATAGAAAAGTTGTTTTTCTGGACTATAGCTCTTAGAATCCCACAGCACTGCCCATGCTGGCTAAGGTAATTTTGTGAGTTGTAGTCCAAAAAAGTGACTTTTCCAAGTTTAAGTGTTAAGAGGGAAATGCTAATAAATTTATTAGATCAGGTCAGATCAGATCAATTTATTGAATTAGTCTAGTGACTATTTCAAATAGTGTTAAGACTATGAATTGTCTAGAAATTATATCAAGTTTGAGTATGATGGAAGTACAACATCTTAAAGCATGGCATGGACAAGGAAAATGGCTGTGCCGAACTCTCCTCTCCTGTGGTTTTCATACCCCCCACAAATCCACCTCCCTAAAGTCACGGAGCAACCATTGCTGGGGAGAAACAGCTGGACAAAAGCCTGGGAAGAGTTGGAAACTGGGAATTGGAAGGGGTCCTCACCCACCATCCCCCTCCTTTCTGCTTTACAAGATATGGGCAGAGTGCTTTTTCTAATGTGGCTCCATCATGTCTATTTTTGCTCTGTAAACACCACCTGAAAAAAACAACAACCCTTGTATAGACTGTAATTCCCTTGATAGCAAACCACATAATGATTAATAGTTAATTAAGGGGCATCTGAGAGATTATCTTGAATAAATGGATGATGTCAAAAAGCAATTGAACAGTCCTTCAAGTATGTTCATAAATGCTAAGCATATGCATAGTGCTTATAGTCATTATAGTTCTGTAGCTGTTGTTACCCTGATTTCTGGGGTCCCGCAGGGGACACCTCAATGTGCTCCAAATTATGGGGAATGGGAATTAGCCAGAGCACAAGCTATAGCAATGCAAGAGGCAGGGCAACTTAGCAAGATCTTAAACCCAGTGTTTACGGGGTCAGACCGAGTCAAAAACCAAGCAAAAGTAAATTATAATTGTTTTCTTTATTAAAAAAACAGTCACAGCGCACTTACGCACTCACTCACACAGATCTAAGAAAGTAAAGGAAGGAAATTTGATAGGGGATTTTGAGAAGGATTTTTCAAGGGGAATACTACACCTGATCCTGTAGCCCGGGTAGCCAGAAGAAAGTCAGTTGGAGTGGAGATTCTCAGCATGTGGAAGCTGAGGGGAAGGCTCAGCAAATGGAGCAGCAGCAAGGCGGGATGGAAGCCAAGAGCGATCCGAAGAAGTGCTCAAAACCAGGGGTTCTTATAGGGAGAAATGTACCTGTAGGGTAGTCCGTTCCTGGGGAAAACAATGGGTTTCGGGTTGGAGACAAAGCCTCCGAAAGGTCAGTACTTTGAATGATTGGATTTTGACGGAGTTGTCAATAGCGCAGACAGTATGCAAATAGAGAGTGCTTGACTGTTGAGTAGTCAGAAACGCTAATCTCATCAAGCTGCCTGTTCGGGGCAGAGAATCTTTTGTATGTTTGGTGCATACATAATTTAGGTCTAAAGTGTACTTGCCTGGAGGTCTCCTGAAGCTGCATGCCGGAAAATTACTGGCCTGCCTGGATTTGTTTTGTCTTGTTCAGCCTGTTCAGCCGTGTCCGTGTGTGTGCTTGTCCAGGGGCCTCGCAAGCACGTAGAGGGGAGCAGTTTAGAATTGCCAATCTTTTGATATCAACTTATATTTAGTAGACCTTGGGCTCGGACTATACACCACAGTAACACTGTCACAAAGTTGGTATTCTTGGGAACCAAAATCCTGGGCCGTGTCTAAACCAGAGTCCTCTTCTGCTGCACTCTGTTCATCCTTTATCATGCTGGCATTCTTCTTTACATTATTTTTAACAATGTAAAAGATGAAGCAAGGTTGAAGTGTTCCAGTAGGAATATGCTTGAGAAAATTTACTTAAGAGCACTTTATGTGCTGGGGCTGGACTTGCTCCCTCTTGAAGGTCTTAGTCTGGCTTCCCCAAATGACTATTCTTCCTCTGTCATCATCTTACTGGTTCTCCAGCCTTTGCATGTCTTTCCCCCAATTTTAATAGGATGAAATGCTTCTTCTAAGGCTTACTTACTGGCAGGAAAAGCTTTAAGCTAAAATAGCCTTACATTTTGGTCTTGGCATTTCTGTCTTTTACCATTAAAATGTGGCCTCCAAGAATTGCTCAGAAATTTGGCCCTGAGGATTAATTGCACCACCACCCTTTCACAACACGTGTATGCATGTGTTTTCAAGTTGCCTGTTGACTTTTGGTGACCTCATAAATTTCATACAGTTCTCTTGGGCAAGGAGTACTCCAAGGTGGTTTCAGGAGTTCCTTCCTCCGAAATATAGCCTACAGAACTTGGTATTCATTAGCAGTCTCACATCCAAGTACTAACTAGGGCTCAGCCTGCTTAGCTCCCAAGATCAGATGGGATCTGGTGCCTTTAGGGCATTTAGGCAGATTCACACATATGATAAAACCTACTTGAGAAGAAGAGATGTGTATTCTCTGAATTCCCAAGGCAGGGCAGTATTTTAGCTGCAAGGTTTCTGAGAAGGTGTCTGTTTGACGTGCGCGTGTGTATTTTCCCTTTAAATTTCCCGTTTCCCCTCGTCTGGTGAGAGAGGCAACTTCTCTCCATGGCACTGGCTTGACCACCAGTAGGAAGTACAGAGTTTTTCTTAAGCTTGATGGACCACAACTCCTGTCATCCCTGACTGGGGTTTTTGGCTGGAGTGGATGGGATTAGAATCCAGCAACTGCTGAAAGGCCACAGGGTTTCTGCTCCTGCAGTCTGGGGATTCTTATGTGCTCTGGCATATCCTGGAAAAGTTTTAATAAGAGCTGAAATAGTAAGAAGGGAAAGTGTCTCACTACAATATCACATTTCTGTTGTCCATGAAAAGTACTCTCCTTCTGTGTCCTGATGAGGGGACTGCTAAAGTAGGTAACATGAAAAAATAAAAAGCAATACAATAAAATTAAAATACAATAAAAATACAAAAATACAAAAAAGTTTGAGGATACCAAAAGAAGAGACTAGGCATGTAACACACATATGTATCATATATTCAAGTAAAATGCCTGTTTTAACCTGGCAGCAAAGCATCAAGGAAGAGACCAATACTACTCTTTAGAGCATAGCCAAACAAGACCTGTTTTGTTTGCAACAACCAGAAAGGCTCTGCCTTGCATACTCACTAGGCAACTTTGCTTGACAGTATAGTCTCCTCCATAATACCTGAAAAAAGTGAACAGGATTGTGTGGGATGAGGTCATCCAAGATATTTTGATGCCTGAGGGAAAGAACAAAATGGCAGCCTCTTTTCTAAGTATAAAAGCCAACTCAAGTTGACAGCTACATCTCTGTTGGCACTGGCAATGGAACAAAGTCCACTACCACCATAACACCTGAAGGTAGCAGAATAATTTAAAGGTTGCAGGGAAGGCTGAGTGGAGCCATTTTGTCTTATCAGGCTGGGAA
>CAOKZL010002849.1:0-152386 GCA_948472985.1 Iguana delicatissima
ATGCTACTTATCAATGATATTGTCTCACCTGCAGCATATGGGTAGACCCTCATGCTTTACAGACCCACTAGTGCAATGGTTCTCAACCTGTGGGTCCCCAGATGTTTTTGGACTTCAGCTCCCAGAAGCCCTGAGCATTGACCATAGTGGCTGGGGCTTCTGGGAGCTGAAGTCCACAAACATCTGGGGACCCACAGGTTGAGAACCACTGCACTAGTGCATACATATCTTAAGGGGTACAAACACCTATACTCCCCAGTACAGCCACTGGTCCCTGGCTGGAACCTCTCACTAGTCTCCAAGAGGCCCTTCAAGCCGATGACCACGTGTGACCTCAGACTGCTATCATGGAAGACAGCCTTTCTCATGGCCATCTCATCTGCATGGAGGGCTAGTGAATTGTGTGCACTTAGAGCTGACTGGCCATACCTTCGCTTTCGTTGAAATAAGGTGGTTCTCAGGCCTGATATCACATTCCTGCCTCAAGTAGTCTCGGCCTTCCACCTTAATCAGGATATTGTCTTCCCAACCTTCTTCCAGAACCCATCCTCAGATCTGGAAAGATCTCTGCATGTCCTGGACGTCCACCGGTCCTTGGCCTTCTGTACTCAGCACACTGCAGAATTTAGAAAGTATCAAAGACTGTTTCTTTGCTATTCTTCTACAAAGAAAGGACTGCCTGTTTCTTCACGAAGACTCTCTAAGTGGGTGGTCTCCACTATTAGGCTTGCTTACGAACTGGCGAGGACAGATCCTCCTCCTCAGATTAGGAGCCATGCCACCAAAGCCCTCTCAGCCTCTGTAGCCTTTCTGAGAAGAGTCCAACTGTAAGACATTTGCAAGGCTGCTATTTGGTCACAACCCATGACATTTATCTCCCGCTATAGAATTGACCAATGCTCCTCCAATGATGCTGCATTTGGGAGGGCAGTGTTGTTCTCCTCAGTTCAGTAATATCACCCATGTGGTAATTGTTGTTCTTATATATGTTCTCTGTGAACCATTATGCCTTATGTTGATACTGACTTCTTTTTTCCACTGACTATGATAAACCTCAACAATTTGGTATTTGCCTAGCATTTTCTTGGTGGGCTATCTTTGCAATGGTTGGTTTGTTCTAGGTTCCATATGGCACTCCCACCTCCTTGAATACAACTTGCTAATCTCCCATATGTGTTAGTCACAGAGACCATGAAGAAGAAGGACAGGTTACCTACCTGTAACTGGAGTTCTTTGAGTGATCATCTGTGACAACACAGCCCTCCCAAATGCAGCATCATTGGAGGAGCATTGGTCAATCCCGCCCGGTCTCCCTTCTTCATGCTGTCCCTTATTCCTGGTGCCAAATGTGCTGTGGCGGTCAAGGAACTAACGGCAAGTGCACCAGTGCCCTTATATGCCCTCAGGGGAAGAGGGCAGAGTTCCCGCCAAAATGCTAGGCTTAGAGCTCTAGAAGTTTCCGAAGTCAGTACTGTGCTGGCACAGATAACCCACATGTGTGAGTTCACAGATTATCACTTGAAGAACTCCAGTTACAGGTAGGCCACCTGTCCTTACATTGGCCAGACTCCTTGTGGCAGCTGCTCTCCAGCTCTCCTTTTTGATTCTCTTTCACTAGGCTATAATTCCTTAGCTGTTTCCTTTAATATGCAGTACACATGGCAATCCACATTTATAGCTTAGGTATAATCACTAGTTGATTACTGTATTTTAAAACAAACAATTAGCACTCTATTTTAACAGCTTAACTAAATGCTCACTACAATAAACTAAGTTAAACACTAAGAATTTTCTAATACAATATTGTTTTATGCATGATCATGAATGCGTAACACTGTCAATTATGTCAGGAAGCATAGTTGACATGACACACTCTTCCATCCCAACCCAGACTTCTCTACTTCAGGCTATGGATGCTCAGGTTCATTGTGAGCCACAAAATGCCACAGCCTGCACAGAATATTCTTTTTATTGGAGCTCACTGGATTTGGTGGCAGAGAGAATGTTCCTTCCGTCCAGTTGATACACAAAATTGCAATACTTATCTACTCAAGTCTTGACAATATTCAGCCTTGTGTGCAGATGCTTCTAGGACTGATGGACATCCGTTTCGTATTCCATTTCTGATATTTGAATACATATTCTTTGCATGCATTTAAACTTGAGAGAGACAATCAATCAAAAAAAGGTGAAATTGTCATGTGAGATGAAATCTACATTAGTGGATCAATAAGGTCAGTCTCTTGCAAGGTTTGACTTTCAACATCCATCAGCTTTCACCATTAAGACAGCCAATATATCTTGGACTAGTTAAGGAGCTCATATGAAAGAAGTCATTGTTCCTCTGTGGAACACTATACAGACCATTCTAGAACTGTTGGTATTCTGGAAGGTTCTTCCAACATTCAAGAAACTGATTCTTTTTTGTGCAGTTCAGGTTGCAAATGAACAGTATATTTTGCATCACAAGTCTCCCTTTATGAAGTTTAATAAAGAGAAAAATAAGACTTGAAATTATTTTCTTATCTAAAGTTCCAAAACTAAAGTCTTTAGCTCCACACACACCCAACTGTTTGCTTTGCTGGCTCTCATAAGGGACAGTCACTGTCATCTCAGCATATGGCTAAATGAGTTGTCAATATGATTACATTGACTTATGAAGTAAGTCACAAGCCTTTACCAACCAGTGTTCAAAGTCACACCACTAAATATGTGTTCTACCTCTTGCAGTTATGCCACTGCATGACATCTGTAGTGCCACGACATGGTTTCAGTCATCCACTTTCATTCAGCTTTACCAGACAGACTTGAGGGCACATCTAGAGGTGCATTTTGGAAGAGGTTCATTGGCATTGGTTTTAAAGTGATAGTCCTCCCTTCCTCCAATAAGTATAGTTTGTCACTCTTCCGTACATGGAAGTCAGTGGTCATTGCTGTGTCAAAGCAGAAAATGAGAGATTAGGTTGGAGCTATTTTTTACCATATGAAGTGGGAAGGTTTGCCACAAAAATACAATGCTTAGTTCTAGAAGGTTGTTATTGGGTCTGTGCAAACACAGACCATCCTACACATGTGCATGCACACACATGCACACACACGCACACACATATATGTACATATGTATGTATGTACATGACAGAGTTCATAGGTGAATCTCCAAAGAACCAAAGTCACAAATATGGAGTCTCTGTGTCTTTACCCACACAAATTAGGAAATTGTTAGACTATAGGTTACGTTTCTCAAATTGTTAAAAAGAATGGAAGGCTGGGGACAAAGTTAAGCTACTTTCTTTTCTTAAAAAAAGAGTTTACTATTCTGAAGAATTGATAATTTTAAAAACAGATTTCAAATTTAGCATTGAGTGATTGACTGACTGATTGTTGTTTTTGTCTGTGACATTCATTTCTATAGTTGTGGGTTTCCGACAAAGCTAAAAAAAAAAAAAGGGCCACCAGGAGAGCATAATGTATTCTCTGTTCATCATGGATATGAAGCTTGTGAGGAAAAACAGTCCTATGGACTATAAAATTATACAATGAGTAAGAAAATAGTGCAGACTGTCCAGATACATGGTTTCATAGGTGATGGTGAAGTCCAGTGACCCTACTCCATTACAGCACGTAACTACCATGCATTCCACATTCTTTCTGCATCCTTTCTGCAAGGATTCTACAATAGGTCAAACACTGTAACAAAGTAGCATAGTTCACACATTTGTCATTTATATGAATTGTTGTGCATGTACATGGGATATTGTACAAGCTGAACGTACACACCTGGAGATCTAGCAATGCAACAGGTGGACCAGTGGGGACTGTCCTGACCCTCTCACCGCTTCAAGTGCAGGCTGTATACCAAGGCAAGTGAAAGCTGCTGGCTTTGATGATAGTGAAGCAGTAAATCTGTTCTGAGTTTGATGTCTGAACTTTAATTGAGCTATCCAAGGTTCTGAACCCTGTTCCAGAAATGTTTGGACTAACATTCTTAACAGATTCACCATCCCACTGACTTTAGAGTCACCAATCTTCATTGATGATGACCAACAGTACAAAAGTTGATAGCTGCTACCTAGCAAAGATAGGAGATTTTGGAGAAAACCATGCAAATATTAATAAGATTATTGTGTCATATGTCTTGTCTTTTAAAACTTTTTTCATATGCCTAGATTTCCCCCACAAAAAACTAATTGGTTTCATTGTTGTTTTATTCATATATATGTATATACACATGTTTTTTGGGGAATAACTAGTAACCTGTAACTATGGAAATGGAGGCTGCCAACACACCTGTGATGACACAGATACTGGTCCTGTATGCGGTTGTCATCAGAAATATGCACTACATTCTGACGGCCGAACATGTATTGGTAAGTACCTCTTTAAACAGTACTGTTTGTGGGAGGGCTGAAATACTGTTTAAAGAAATACACAGTCAGCTCTTGGCTATGTTAATAAGATTTGCAAGTCACTTTTCCAAAGGTTGGAGAAACCAGCAATGAAAAGCTGTAATATATTTCTTAAGGACTTGTCATTATTTGTAACTTCTTGTTTGTGTTCATGTGTAGTATTGTACAGTAATTTTTCAACATATTCATGTACACTGTGAAACACTGATCAGCTCTCTGCACCCTCAATTTTAAATGCAAAAGTAAGAACAGTGGTTATTCATGCACAAACTAGAGGTGTATACTTGCATATCATGTCATCAATAGTATTATTTATATGGTTTTCCACTTTTAAGAATTATTTGGTAGTTAAATGAACTCTCATTGTAACAAGAACTTTGAGATATGGAACATAAATTTTTAAGCATGTGTACCCATTCATACCACAACTATATCATGAGAAGTGAACAAGTTAGTCCATATATGCAAATGGTTCACTGTATGGTTTAAGTGAATTTTAACTCTAAAAAAGAAGAATCCACTCAGAAAATATGTCAGGAATCATACATAACAGTTTGCCAGGTACGGAGTCTGCCTACCTGGTTACATAATTAGCAGCCACCCATGAAGTAGCATTTTGGTAATACTATTAAGTATATTTGCCTGTTGTAAGCAACATCTTTTTATTAATGTTACTTTTTTAAAGAAAAAAGTTGTACTGTGCATATTGAACAAATAAGTAAGTCAGTTTGTAATATATTCACTGTAAAATGAATATGGTAACTACTGACTCCATTATGAGAACCTGATGCCAGGACAGAAGGTCAATATGAGAAATGAAATTCAGTCTCCAAAGAGAAATGAACTATGTGGGGCCAAAGTATATGACTGCTGTGCATGAGATGCAAGAAAATGTAGAATTTCATGAAAGGAATGTTTTCTAATGCAGAGTAATCATCTGGAAAATTGTACATAATCATATAAATATCCTACAAAGCAGAGTATATTCTTTGGAGATATTCTCTTATCTAGAGTTGATTGTGGTTGCAAACACAGAATAAATAGAGGTGTCCTTTCTATATAATGGTTTACTGGAGAGTTAACTAAACTAAACTCTCCAGTAACTTTTCAGTTAACTAAAAAGTTGGTTTTACATAATGAAATATAATCTTTAAATTTACACCAAATTGTACACCCAAAAATTCTTTTAAAATCAACACCTACACACTGCTAAGACATGTTGATTTAACTGGAAAAAAATGTGTTTAACTTTGTAATTTTAAAGCAGGGAGTCTTAAAAGAGTTCAACTTTGGTGAGATTATATGACCCATAGCGGTTCTATTTTGAGGGGATAGTCAGTTTCAAGAAATAAATTTCAAATATGGCAATATGAAGCATCATCAGAGGATATGATCCAACCAATGATAAACACATTTCAGTGCCCTTAGTTTCAGTAAGAAAATAAAGCATAAGTATAAAGGTATCACTTTGAAATTAAATTCAGTTTTATTACAATTGTGCCCATAGTAATTTAGTGACTGTGTCATCTCATTGTCTTCTGTAAACAAATCACAGTGTAAAAAATATAGAACATTATTTCAGCCACTCCCAACTGATTTCAATAGACAGATGGCTTAGCAATATTCTTCCTTCATTCTAATATAAGTGGATGGAACTTCAAAGCTGCTTAAAACTTTTACTGCATGTTCCAAATAATTTAGATTTATGTATGGCAAAATTGAGTTTGACATTTAGAGATTTTTGGTAAAATGTTAAAACATGTTTACAATTTTTCAAACTGCTCTTAAATTTTCAGATTTTCAGTGAGCCACATCTATTTGTATGAAGTGAATAATTCCAACATATTTTGTATACTCAGAGCAATCACTACACATTTTACAGAGCATTCCTTTCTTTCGTTTTTAAACCTAAACATGTGGATACATCCATGGTGATTAACATGTGTTGACATCTATGGGTAAATGTCTACTTCCAGCAAACCTATATATTCATTGAAGTCTGTTTAACTGAATATATTGAATGTTCTTTCAGGCAGCTTTAAGTATGTATTTCTTAAGGTTTCAATCCTGGAATGGAAATTATTCAGTTATTTTTGTTATGCATATATTCAGTATAATCAGCAGGAGCTCCATGAATAAAAAAGAGCAGTTTGGGACTTTATTACAGATGATTTTTTCTTTTTTTTCTTTTTTTGCCTTTATTAAAACCAAATCTGATTATGAATTAATCTAGCTGTTATAATACACAGTGTTCACCTCATTTTTTGAATTTCTTCTAATTTTAGTTTTGAATACCTGGGATTTACTCCTAAAACTCTACTCAGATAAGACACAGTTGCAGAAAGCTATGTAGAGTCCTTGCAGGATTGGGGGCCTGGGTGCTGTTTTTGCTCAGGGAGCTGAAAAGTGAATCAATTGTACTTAAATCCTTCTGTCTTCTAATTTCAGGGTGATGTTTATTTGGTCTGGCAGTAGAAACTGTTGTTGAACTGTTAAAAACTGCGCTTTCTCTCCATTTTTGCAATATAATATTTTTGCTATGTAATATTACTCTATGTTACATTTTCTGTTTGTGTGATGTAAGTCACATATTGCTGCTTGTCTTATTTTTCCTTTCCTCCTCCTTCTCTTCCTTCTAAGTAGCTTATTCTGTTAGATATTTTTCAAATTTTGTTTTATTTTTATTCCTGCTTTCTGGTGATGGTTCCTGATTGCCTGTCTTGTCTGATACCTGGTGTTCATTAATTATTTCTGGAAAAATATTAAAAGAAAAGAGAAAATCCTCAAACCAAAGCCTCTATTGCAGCCTGATCCCATCTAGAACTTGTTTTTTTCTTAGAACAGTTTCTTGTTACAACTCAACCATTTAGTATTACCACAGATAAAACCTGCCAGCTGCCTCCACTTCCTCTGATTCTTTCTCTACTTTCTTTTCTTATTTGCCTACTGTTTGCTTTCTTCAGTGGTGTCTGTAATTTGTACTTCACTGCAAGGATGCAAATATCTGCAATGGCACCTAAATATGTTTTTGTCTAATCCATTTTGTCTTTGTTTTCTCAACTTATCTTTTTATTTTATGTCTGCTGCATGTGAAAAGTCCCCACTTGTGTTTGATATTTTCTTTTTAAATGCAATACTTCATTTGACATGAGTTATTTTAATCACTCAGCCACTGCTTTTTCTGTATTGCTTTTTTTCCTTGAATGAAACCTTTTGCTCACTTCATCTCTTCCCATCTTGCAAGTTTTGGGTATATTTCTAAAGATTGCATAATTTAACCTCTTATAATGCTGGATAGGACCATTTCATATACTGGGCATCAGAAACTAGCTAAAAGATGTCCTGTGCTAATGATACCCCCACTTTATTGCATGCTTCTAAAATTACTAGTCTATTTCTGTGACATCCTTTGTCTAGCACTGAATGTTTAGCTAGTTGTGTTCCATAGACAAGCAGGCAACCAGCACTGCCCAACTTAAGTGTTTTGTTTTTTTAAAATGTGTATTTGTTTTGTTTGCTATTTTAATTTTTTTAAATTTGCATGCAATTTTTTCTTTTGTTTTTTAATACATTGTGTCAGTGTGCACAGACCTCTCATGTACCCATGCCCATCCATCACCGGATTCTTTTAGCTCTGTTCTGTGTTTGATAACTTTTGTTGCCAGCTGTTGGCGTCTCTTAGCCTGCAACATGTAGATTGTCTTTTGTGTGTGAATGTGTAACAGTGTGTTGAACTTGAAGCTTCATCAGTTTAATTTCTTAATTAACATGGATCTGGGGCACCTTCTCTTCTGTGTTTGTGTTACGAGTAGTGTGAAACCAGCTTAACATGTGTTGGCTGGCTAATTACTTTGTTTCATCATTTTCTTCTGCCCACCTCCTCCACTCCCTCCCTCCAGCACACTTTGATTTATTTCTGGGATTTCAAATGGAATTAACTCTCTAAATGGGGTTTTAGTGCTTTCATGCTTCTTGGCTTCGGTTGTACCAGGCCAAGAAACTGTCTTCAGCAGTGGAAAATTGGGCTTTTCATTAACCAACTGCTCCATGTTTGTCCCTTACTTGTGTTTTAGAGAAGGATGAGGCTGCAATTGAGAGTTCTGAGTTCAATGCCACGTCAGTAGCTGATGTGGACAAGCGGGTGAAACGGCGGCTACTTATGGGTAACACTTTTCTTCCACTTCCTTTGATGTGCTCTCAACTTTTGTCTCTGTGTGTACGGGAATGGGGTTTTTTTTTCAATTATTTTTGTTCTTAATTTATTCATCTGTGTGCTGACGTCATAATTTGTTTAAAATTCTGATCTTCCATCAAAAAGTTCATTTCCCATGTTAAATCTGTTCTCTCCCCATCCAGTCCCTCTAATGCTGTAGGTTTAATTTTGAAAGTCTTTAGTGCAGAGAATAAAACTTTTGCCACTAACCTTACTTACCTGTTGCAAGTCTGCTTTGCACATATGATTTGTGTGTTTCTTTGAGTGCAAACTGATAGAACTTGGACATGGATAGCTTTTGAGATTATATTTGGATGCTGATGTTATAAAATGATTTATGTGCTTTTTGCATATGTTGAGCGCTAAATTTTTACTGCACATTGCTGAAATATTTATATCATTACTTTAAATAATTTTATCTTCTTGGGGTTTGAAATTATGAGAAGAATTCCTACACCTATCCACTCCCATGGTTACTGAACTTATTTCCTTAAAAAGTAAGTGCAAAAATACAGAGTTAAAGAAAAAAAATAGAATAAGTGAAGGATTTTAATGTTTCTTGTTTTGTCATTGGGAGCTAGAGGGTGAATAGCTTTATACTGCCCACCTGATTTCAGTCCTTTGTTTTCGATAGAGTTTAATAAGAGGTTTACTTACTTCTCCCTTCACCAAACTCACATGGCTGAAAAAATGTGCAAGGGTGAGGCATGTGTACTACTGGTCCTGAAATTCTTTCCCATAAAACACATAAAATACTAGCTACTGTCTGTATAGATAAAAAGGAGATTTTCTGCTAAAGTCTACTTTTTTCTTATATCAGCCTATCTTTTTGATGGGCTATCAAGGTATTTGTGATATTTTTGGTTCTGTCAAACACACATTTGCAGCTAAATTTGGTTTGTTGGAAGCCATAGATTTGGGGAAGGGGAGTATAAAGATTTAGAAATATTTCCCTTTTGTCTTACAACATCATCTTGCTGCTTTTAGTACCCATGTTTTATTAATGGAGATTTCATAATCCAACTTGGACCACTATAAAAAAATCTGATTACCATATCCATAGTATCTTAGTACTTGAATCAAGTAAGAAACAGAAAATAATTGGCATTTAGTTTCTCTGATCTAGATTCATAGGGCCAAAATAAAGGCAAAAAATGATTTATTTTGCTTGATTTGTAGGGAATAGAAAGTTTTCCCATCTCATTCTCCATAATATGTAGATCTCCAAAACCATGGGCAACATCTCACTGCAGGTGTAGCAATCTATTGCAAATGTCCGATACAAAACAAGTTTCTTCTTATATTTAATTAGCAGAAACACTTCCTCAAAGATGAAAAATTAAACCTGGTATAAAAATGATAGAATCCATAGATTGTTCATATATCAATAGTTATTTGTTCCTATCAATCAGACAAGGTTTCCGAGTTCCTCTTGGGACTTGAGGAGCTGGAAACAAGTTTAGATGAGTAGGAATGTATAAATTGCACCATCTTCAGATGCTAGAGTGTGCAGGAACATATTTACTTCGAATGTGTAAGTACATGAAGCAAGAATTTCAATTTATTTAATGCTGAGAGATGACAGAAAGGCAACTATAGAAAACAGACAGACAGACATTTGCAACTACAGGCTGGGCTCTTTTGCTGAACTTTTCAGATCTTTTCAAGCTAAAGCTTGCAATGTTTTTATAATTAATTCCTTTGAAAGGAGCTGAAGCTCTAGTTTAAAGATTTCAGAATAAGCAGGATCTAAGGTGATGATACTGGAATGGCTTCCAGACAAATTTTGCCAGAGTTTCCAAGATACTGTACCAGATTTCATGTCCAAAGTAATTGAGATCCTACATACTAGAAGTCTTTTTAGGATGTCTGAAATAATACATAAAAACATATTGTTCCATGTTTCATATCAATGTATTTAGTAGGATTATAGTAGTCTGATATTATCATCCTGAACTTAAAAAACATCTTTTTATCTGGGAGCTTGGAGTTAATGTTTGGAGTGTATTGAATGGAATCTTTCATAGTAAAAAAGAAAAAAAAAGTTTAATTTCCTATGCTCTATGAATGTCTTTAAGGTTTCAAACTGGATGTAGTAGAAAAATTATTATGCTAGAGATTGACAGGCACTGAGCTGCTGTCCGTATCAGACAGGTACAAAACTGCAATCCAGGGAAGCATTGGCATAAATAATATTACCCTTCTCATCTGGCCACACATCTTACTCCAGATGTTTACATCCCAATGATTCACCTTCTTTGGACTGATTCTAATTTCTTTAATTTTTTTTGAAAAATATTATCTTCTTTAAATAATACTTTTATTCCAAGATGTACAAAGTGTTCTGTCACTGCATTTTTTACCTTCACAACAACCCCTAGGCCTCATTTTTTTATTCAAACATACAGTAGAGATTTGGAGAAAGGAGAAAGGTGACATCTGCTGACCTTGGCTTTTTCTTCTGAACATTCTTCTTCTGAACATTAAGGGTCATCCAAGAAGAAGCTGTGTGAGTCTACAGCTGTAGGTACAAAGATGTAGATACAAACCGGGAATCCTAATTATGAGTGATAGGAATTTGACGGGGGGAAACTGTTCCTTCTCTAGAACCTCCTCCAAATACTATTTTATGTTGCTTTATGGAAAGACCATTTGAATGCAGAACATGCAATATTGTGACTACAAAACTTAGCAAGTTACTTTTTAGAAAGAATATATTCTTGTTCTTCTTCGTGGTCTCTGCCTCACACAATGGGAATCTTTGTGCATGCGCAGTAGCTTTTCAGAAAGTTCCAGAGCTAAGCAGCTTGGTGGGAACCCCTCCCCCATCCGGTACTGAGCATGCTCAGTCTCGCCAAGCTAATGGTCTCTCCTCAGTTTCTTTGTGTGAGGGCACAGATGATCACTCGAAGAACCACAGTTACAGGTAAGCAACCTTTTCTTACCTGTCACAGTGGTTAGAAAGTAGTTTTTGCCTTTTCAGTGTTCTTGGAGTAAGTTGTTGCATTACTCGTGGTGTTGTTTGTCACTTTTTTGTTGTTCTAGATTCTTTTTTTTAAATAAACAGAGATTACCTGAAGAGAAACATCCCCAAATTCTCTTTAAAAGAAAATTTTAAAAATAGCTAAAAGAATTACTTGTTATACCAATATATTAATTTCATTCAACTCACTGCATTAATTTTGAAGGGTAACTTTGTTCCACCCTCACTGCCAAGCAAAGTAATTAATAGCAAGTATCTATTTCACAGTATTACTTGCAAGCTTTATATGAAATAGATATTAAAAAATGCCATATATAAAAAGATAAATATATGAAAAAAATAAGAATACAAATATAGGCATACATGCAATTTTTAAAAATCGCTCTAATGCCAAATTAATATCTAAACTGTGATAACTCATCATTAAAATAAGAGGACCATGACTTCTGAAATGTCTGTTGCCTTCTTGACAGTTTTCTGATGAACATATTTAATAAATCTGTCCATGTTGACAGATCTTCAAAATATGCCCAAGCTATGCTTCAGCACAGATTTTTCATATTGCCATTTGCTAGATAGTAACATTTTAGAAACAGACAAGCAATTTCATTTTACAATTATTGAGAAAAAATACTGTTCAAATCACAATCATTTAAATAATGAATTCCATGGCACAGAAGAGGCAGGCAGACATGAACTTACCGGCCTATAAAACTTTCTTCCAAATATGGACAGTCCTTGCGCTCATCTGATATATGTTAGCATTACAATTTGAACTTCTCTAATGTTAGCACATCTGCTATTGCGAACTATCTCAAAAATGTAGAAGGTAATCAATAGTTTAACAATTTGTGTTGTTTTTTAATTTGTAGGCATAGTATATTATCACATTTTGCATTTTTTTCCTTTTTAATTGTAAAGTCGGTATCTTTTCCTTTATGTAACAATGGCAAAATTGATTTATTGTTTTCTGAAACCAGAAAATTGTGCTAAGTTTTCTGAAAATAATATTCTTTTCAGTTAAGCTGAAATTCTGTAAACACTGAGACGACTGTGGCGGATTATTGTTTATTTTTCAGGTTGTTTCAGATTATTTCTATCTATTATCTTGTCAATAAGTCTTATGATGGATACAGATAGAAACATCTCTGCCTAAACAACATTGAAAACTATAAACAAATGAAGCCAAGAAAGATATTCTAGAGTTAACTGCTTTTTTGTTATATCTTATATATATATATTAGCAGCATTTTAGGTGACTGAAGACGAAAGCGGGTGGCAAAACATGAAGGCATTCTTAAATGTGTGCTAAAGTATGGCAGTACTGATGTTGGCTGGCTTTGCAGTATTCTGTAGTTGCTCTTAGTTTACACCTACTACCAAGCCTATGCATTGCTGCTGTATTTTGTCACTACTTCTTAATTCTCTGTTTAGTTGAGTTGCAGGTTCCTGTTTTAAGAACAGGAACAGTCATGCCTGATCAGACCAATGCATTATGTCATCCAGCATTATATTCACATGGTAGCCAGCCAATTGTCCGCAGGAAGCTTGTCAGCAAGAAATGAGATCCACTGTGCTGAGAACCTCGCATTCTCCAGCATTTGAATACAGGGCCATACTGCCTTTGATATCAGAGGTAGTAGTCCTCCTGACTGATAGCCGGGGAGGACCAAAGCTTCATAAATTTACCAAATCTCCCTTTAAAGGTCTCAAAGGTGTGGCCATTGCTACATCTTGTGATCATGAATTCCACTATTTAACCATGTGCTGCCTGCTTACTTTTATCTCTCTTGAATCTCTCTTCATTCAGCTTCAATGGATGACACCAGCTTCTTATATCATCAGGGAAGGAGAAAAGTTTCTCCCTATCTACTTTCTTTACACCATGTATAATTTCATAATGCTTCTGACATATCTCCCTTACTTACCTTTTCCCTAAACTAAATATACCTAAACGCTACAATTTTCCTTATAAGGACCTGGTCTAGTGCCTTGACCATTTGAGCTATACCTTTTCCAGCCCTAAAGTATCCTTGTTCAGATATGGTAACCAGACTTGTATTAAGTATTCCTGATGGGGTCAACCATATCAGGCATTTATATAAGATCAATAACATATTGGCAGTTCTCTTTTCAGTTTCTTTTCTAATTATAGCCAACATGAATTTTTCCTCCTCCTTTTTTTTTTTTAAGCAACAGCTACACTTTGGGTCAACATCAAGACATCTACCATATCCTCAAGATCCTTGTCTTGGTTAGTTGCTCCTCCCAGCTCAGACCAGTGTATTTGTGAAAGTGTGTTTTTTTTTCCTTCAGTATTCCTCACTGTACACTTGCTTACATTGATTCTCATTTGCCATTTGATTACCCATTTTCCAAGAATGGAGAGATCGCTTTGGAGTTCTTTATAATCTTCTTTGTTCTTACCACCATAAATCATTTTGTGGCATCAGCAAATATGGTTACTTCCCTATTGACCCCTAACTGCAGGTCTTGTTCTCACTGTTTTAAAAATTTGATCATAATCAAAATACTATTATTTAGAAGAGGTTAATGAAATAGCTTTTCTTCTGTTGGATATCTTCTCTTAGGAAAAATGTTTGTTTCTGGAAAAAAAAAAAGGATTGAGACTGTGTTGCTAATATACAGATTGCTCTGATCTGGAAAATCCACTTTAGCCAGTGGATTACAAATCTTTTCCCGGGCGTAGGTACTGGCAGAACTGGTTTTCAGCTATCACCTGCCCCTCCTTTCAGACTGGTTTTTTTAGCATTAGCAAAAGTTTTTTCATAAAAGGAGTAGAAATGAGAGGTATTAGATTCACTTTGAAGCATCTTCAGGTTTTCCTTCACAACCAGACAACTTCATGTTCTCCAGTGGATTCATATTATCTCTTTCTGTTCTCATTACCACATCCTAACACACCCCTTTTTCTCCCTTTGTAAACTCAGGAGTTCCTGCCTTGTAAGAAAGACACCTCAAATAACTTCAGGTCAGTTGAGTACTCTGGGAAAAGTATCTATGATCAGATCTCTCCTTCTGAGGTCAAAGCAGTAACCTTGGAGAGAGCTTTCCTGATTTATCATATGGTACTTCAGACACATTCCCTAAAACTATAGCATTACCATTTGAATTGGTTTTTGAATCATAAAGTTATTTATTTCGTGTTTTCAAACCTGTGGAGTCATTTGTTGTATATGACTTCACAGCGTACAATCTCTCTCATGGACACAACTCACAGAACCATAACTTTAGGACAGTGGTTCTCAACCTGTGGGTCCCCAGATGTTTTTGGACTTCAGCTCCCAGAAGCCCTGAGCATTGACCATAGTGGCTGGGGCTTCTGGGAGCTGAAGTCCAAAAGCATCTGGGGACCCACAGGTTGAGAACCACTGCTTTAGGAGAATGACTACATTTTCTTGCTTAAAAAATAAAGCTGACTCGTACTTGAATAATCTGGTTATTATGCAGTTAAATTTAGAACATCATTCCCATGGCCTGTTACAAAACTCTGCTCATAGACTTTTCTTTCCCATTAGTTTCAGATTTGTTCAGTTTCTTATACAGATGTTAAGACCCTACACATAAACTGAGTAGGAGTTTTATTAAAGGTACATATAGGTAAGGGTTCTGTACAACCAAACCTTAAATTTAAGCATGAGCAACAAAATTGTAACTCAAAAGTGTTCTTCCATGCAAAATTGTAAAACACATCAGATGTTCAACATTAAGAATGTAACAAGACCCCATAGGTTGAGACCAAAGGCCTATCTAGTTTAATATCCTATTTACCACAATGGCCAATCTCCTATGAGAAGCCAAAAGCAGGACATAAGAACGATTGCTGTTCCTCACCAGTTAGTGTTCAGAGCCATGTTTATACCTACTGAGATTTCTTTCTATTGAGACTTAGCCATGAATTTGTCTAATTCCATTTTAAAACCACCGACATTGGTGGCCCTCACCACATTTTGTGATATTGAATTTCATAATTATTGTCCTTTGTGAACAAACACTCCCTCTGTTTTGGATATTCCCCTCTTCAGTTTCGTTGGATGACTCTGAGTTTTAGTATTGGAAGGAACTTCTTGATAGTAAAAGCAGTTCAGCAGTGGAACCAATTGCCTAGATTGGTGGTGGGGTCTCCTTCTCTGTACATCTTCAAAAAGAGGTTGCACAGCTAGCTGCTGGAGATGCTTTAACTGGAGATCCTGCATTGAATAGGCAGTTGGACTCAGTGGCCCATGAGGCCCCCTCCAACTCTATGATTCTATGATTCAGTTAGGAAAGAAGGAAAAAAGTGTCTCTGTCTACTTGCTTTACTTTTTCCTTAACTATATAAACCTTTGTAACATCCCCTTTTATTCATTATTAAAAGAAGCATAACTTTTCCTGCCCACTGATCACTTTGTTGGCCTTTTTTTGCATCTTTCCAGCTAGACAATATTCTTCTAGAATATGGAGACTAAAATTGTGTAGATAATGTAGTGAAATGATCAGTTTGTGTGAAGACATCTCCATGTTGACAGTTCTATTTTCAGTCCTTTCCTACTGATCCCTAAGATAATTTGACCATCATATACTATGTGAATGTTTTCATTGAACTGTCCTCCCTGGTGGCGCAGTGGTTAAATGCCAGATCCTGCCAGGCTCCAAGGTTGACTCAGCCTTCCATCTTTTCGTAGGTCTGTAAAATGAGTACCCAGCTTGTTGGGGGCAATTAGCTAAAAATACTTTGTAAACCGCTTAGATAACACTTAGTTGATAGGCAGTATAGAAATAAATACTATATTGCTATTGCATGATGCTAGGAGCTCTTTCCTGTTGAATTACTGTCAGCTCTGTCCTCTCACTGTAAATGAATATCAGTACCACGCAGCTCAGCTTGTATGGTGTGTTTGCATTTAGAAATGTTAAGATCTACAGGCAAAGGATTATTGTCTGTTCCACCGATGTGCACAGCTCTGTCAAGGCTGTGAGCCTTTCAAGATCTGGCTCCGCATTTGTTGAATGATCTTCCTTTGCATCTCTGGCTAGAGGAGGATCTCACCTGTTTTTGCAAATGGTTGAAGACCTTCCTCTTCGATTCACCATCTTAAGCCATTAAGGTGCTGAGATGGGTAGTGACTAGTGGGTTGTTGGGAATTTCATTCCATGTACTGTTGTAGTATGTTTTATTGTCCCTGATTGTCAATGTTCCATGCTTTGTACTGTAATTGAAAAGTACAGTTGTCCTTTAACATTCACTAGGGTTAGGAGTGCAGGACCCTCGCAAAAGTGGAAAAATCACAAATATCAAAATGTATGTGTGTGTCTATGGGACGGGTGCTTAGGCATGGTGTGGAGAATGTGCACCTGGGGTCCAAACCAGGTCAGCATGGTGGCCTTATACTTCCCCTCTCTTGCCCGTCTCCTTCCTTGGGTGTTGGGGTTCTGGTGCTGAGAAGTCAGGCTGTGAGCCATCCTTAGCTGGCCAGGGAGTGGCTGGTGGAGGAGAAGGAGGACCAGAGGCAGGTTTTTAAAGGGCTGTGTGGCCCAATCAGAGCCTCCAAGAGGGACAGATTCCCCGGAAAAGAAGGTGGTGGGGGCAGAAGTTGTAGAAATTCACAGATAATCAAATCCGTGAAAGTCAAAGCCACAGATGTGGAGGGCCAACTGTAGTTTCATCTGAAAAGCTGGTTTAGATCCTTTGGAAACTGAATAGTAAATTAATTCAGAGAAGAATAGCATAATATCGGTCCCAATGATGTTTGCATATACTTTTGTTCTGACACAGGTGGTCATAGATGGAGTTTCAGACTTTTTTGATTAATTTTCCCCCCTGGATTGTTTTGAAATTTGAAAACTATGAACTTCAAAGCAGGTCTATAGAAAAAAGGACAACAAGAGGCAATCTTGACTTGTTCCTTAGCCAGTTTTGAAAGGAAGTGAATCCCAGCTGTTGGTGGTTAGTTATAAAGCTGCTGCAGCACCAAAATAAAGCATTTTCTATATTCCCTGTAAACCATGTCAGCGGGGTATACTTTCTAAGCATGAACTCTGAACTTTAAAAAGAGCTGTCTAGGATACTGAACTCTCAAACAGGTTTAGAACCTTGTGTAGCTCTTTTTAAGTTTTAACTAAAACACAGGACAAATTGCTGTCCCACTGACGTGGAAGCCACTAGTTTCCACTGTCCAGATCAATATCTAGTCAAGAGTGGCCATGCTACTATATTGAACAGATTCAATATAGCAGATACCGTGGGCTGTCAAAAGACAAATAAATGGGTCCAAGAGCAAATCAAGCCTGAACTCCCCCTAGAACTCAAGATGACTAAATTGAGAAAACACATGACCCATTAGAAAAGACAACAATGCTTGATCAGATAGAAGGCAGTAGGAAAGAAGGAAAGCCATGTAACAGACTCATTCAAGGAAAGCACGACCCTGAGTTTGTTAGACCTAAGCAGGGCTGTTGAAACAAGGTGGGTTTGAGGTCTCCCATTCATTGGGTCAAAGTCAGCTTGAGGCAATTAACAACAACAACCACAACAACAATCTGAAAGGAGAAAAACTGGTGTTTGAGGTGTAGCATTATAATGAATAATGTTAAAGACTTTCATCACAAAGTCAGCCTTTAGGGGATAAATCTTGTTTGAGCAAATCAAATTTTATTTGCATCAAGCCGGTGCCCATTGCAATTATAACAAATGGAGTACTTACCAGAAAACATGTCCAACATAAAAGCTTATTAGTACTGACATTAAAAAAAATCTTATGTTTAAGATAATCTCTGGTACTAAAATAGATATAAACTTTAACAGAGATATAAACTTGTTGATCTTCATCTTAAAGGTATATCTGTATCTATATTATTGTGCAATTAAGAACTCACAATTTGACTTTGAGCTCTATTTTAATAGCAATCACTAAAAATAAATAACGTGATAGGTTTTTAATGTGACCATAGGATCATTATCCTCAAAGAAGAGATTTACATTGTAATTGCCTGGATGCTGATTATTAGTCTGAAAGAGATGGAACATCTAACTGTAAAATTCCAAATTATACAGGATTAAAATTATCATGCTGGCAAGCTGGTCTTTTAAGCAAAAAAAGCAATCAACTTCTGAACTTTTTGAGCCTGTTCAACAATATATTTTTTGCAAGAGATATAGCATCACAGGTATATATACCGTTGAATGGATACAGATACCATCATTTGGCAACTTAAGTTTTTGCTAAGGGTTGCAGGGCCAGGAGTGGCCTGGCATGTTTTGTTTCTACAAATATTAAGGCAGATATAATTTTTATGACCTCTTGCAAGCCTCTGTCAGTAGGTGTACTGTTTAAAAATACGAAAATCCATTTAATGATAACTAATTTCTTTTTTCTCTTTGCTGAAAGAAAAACTGACTTTGAACAGTATTTGAGAGGCATTTGATAAATGTATAGAGGAGCTGTACTTACTGAAAACTTCAATGTGCACATTTGGATTATTGATGCAACTTTGTACACCTGTTTCCATTATGTCCTACAAATGGACACACAATTATGTAGGATTTTGGTTTGTTCAATTTACATAGCAGAGAAATTTGTATATATTAAATAGCACTGCTGGTTGAGACCAGGAATAGGTGTACAATGACTTTTCCAGTCATGGCAGCAGTGCAATTGGTTATGTATTGATGTCTGAGTCATTTACTTGATCGGTTGCCTGTTTTGAGGTTGCCAACTATTCAGAAAGTGTTCATTTACCATTAATCATGAGAGTGGCAAATGCAGTAGATAACAACATAAACTTAAAATCTCAGTTCATTTATTATTATTGTTGTTGCTGTTATTGTTATTATTTTCTTATCCACTTCTTCCCATGGGTTGAATTCGGGTATATCATAAATTAAAATACAGCTAAAAACATATACAACCATTTAAAATATACTGATTAAAAATTCATAGTTAAAAATTGACTGGGTAAACCTGCGGGAATAGATATGTTTTTAGAACTTTTTAAATTTCAGACAGCGTGTTTTGCTGTCTAATCTCTTCCTGTCAGGCCATTCCATAGTCTAAGGGCAACTGATGAAAAGGTCCTCTGAGTGACCATTGTCTAGTCCTGGCTGGTTTAAGTAAATGGCCCCCAGAGGACCTGAGTGTATGGGGCAGATTGTATGGGAGGAGGCAACCTGCCGGTAACTTGGACCCAAACCGTGTAGGGCTTTAAATGTAATAACCAACACTTTGTGTTTGCCTGGAAACTAATTGACAGCCAGTGGGGAGATTTTAATATCGGTGTGATATGTTCACTGCTGGGTGTGTAACCATTTCTGGCTGTCATATTTTAGACCAGCTGGAATTTCTGAACTTGCTACAAAGGTAGCCCAATGCACATTGCAGAAGTCTAGTCTTTAGGAATGGGCATAATTGGTGTATCAGCTGAAGCTGGTAATAAGCACTCCTGACTGTCACATCTATCTGAGCTAACATTTGGAGGGATGGATTAGGAGCATTCGCAAGGTGCAAACACAGTCTTTCAGAGGGAGTGTGACCACATTCAGGACTAGTTGTGACACATCCAGCCCCAAATAAGGATGCTTAATAGTAAGCACTTCTATCTTGTCTGGATTCAATTTCAGTTTGTTCTTCTTCATCAAGCCCATTGCCTCCTTTAAGCATTCATTCAGAGGAGACATACTATCCTTAGCTAAGACTGTTTTTGAAGGCATGGGGAAATATATTTAGATGTCATCAGTGTACTTGCTGATAGCATTCCACCCCATCACTCTGGATGATCTAACGGTTTCATGTAGATGCGGTATGCCATATTACAGCTCTTTTTTTTTGAGGAGCAGCTATCCCCAAGCCCCACCATCTTGAATGTGTCTGAGAGGTAAAACCAGAATCAGTGCAACACATGTCTCCAATTCCCAGACCCCCCAGACATTCCAGAAAGACATCATAGTCAGTGGTATCAAATGCTGCTGAGAGGTCTAAAAGCACCAACAGAGACACAAACACACACACACACCATTAGTGCTAAGATAGAGGTCTTCCATTAAGGTGACCATAGCAATCTCAATTCCGTATCCTGCTCTGAAACTGGTTTGAAATGGGTCAGGGAAATGTGTGTCATCTAAGACCACCTGGAGTTGGAAGCCAACTGCCTTCTAGATCACCTTGCCCAAAAAAGGGAAGTTAGATATTGGTCTGTCATTATTAAGGGCCAGGGGAATCAGGGAGGGCTTTTTTCAAAAGTGATCTAACCACTTCCCCTTTAAACAGGATGGAAAGTTCCCCTCCCTGAGAGATGCATTAATAATATATTTTACTTGAAGTCTAATTGCATCTCCTCCCTGGACAACCAGCCAAGATGGACAGGGATTGAGAAAACATGCTGTCTTCCTTACTTGCCCCAGCAGCTTGTCCACATCAGCAGTACTCACCAATTGAAACTGATCAAGTATAATCCCACTCACAGAGTCACTGGACATCTCAGTAGTGACTTCTGCTCCAGCAGTGGCATCTAAATTGGCTCCTACATGAGAGATTTTATCTGCAAAATTGTCATTAAAGGCATTGAGCTACCAAAGATTCTAAGATTAGGTTCAGGGGGAAGGGTGTGTGGGTTAGACCTCTCTCCACCCTGAGTAGCTCAGCTGGACATGAATTTGCAGACACAATATGTGCAGAGAAGAAAGCTTTCTTCGCTGCACATATTGCGACTGTATAGGAACAAAGAACAATATTGGAACAAAGGAATAATACTGTGTCTTGCTGCATAAAGCCAAGTTTTCCAGCATCTGAGCTCTGGTCATCCTTCAATGACATGATCTAGGTGTGATTTGTAACAAAGAATAAAGTAGATTCCTGGAATGGGTCTGGCTCTTGTCCCAGCTATTGAGTTCAAAGAATTTCAGTACTTCTCTCACTGAAATTGTATAGTTATTTTAAAATTTGAGTAACAGATTGCAAGTATACTTAAAAACAGACACTAATTTCTGGGCTTATTTCATCAAAATGAATATGTGGTGTGACAAAAAAAAATTAATCTCTTGGCCATAATTGCAGTAAACAGCTTCACAACCAGATTCGGAATCATTATAGGCTAGTGAGAGGCAGGAAGAAGGGAGTTAGGCACAATGTAGGTTCGCTTTCATGTTTCTGGGTTCCCCACCTCCCTGAAGAATATCATTATGCAGCTTGTTAATCAAAGGTTGTTGTTGTGTGTCTTCAAGGTGTTTCTAACTTACGACAATCTTAAATCTATCAACAGGATTTTCTTGGCAAGATTTGTTTAGAGAGGGTTGCCTTTGCCTTCCCCTGAGGCTCACAGAGTGTGACTAGGACCAGGTCACCCAGTAGATCTCCATGGCTGAGCAAGGATTCAAACACTGGTCTCCAGAATCATGGCCCAAGACTCTAAACATTTTTTAAAGATTTTATAGAACTCATCAGTAAAACCATCTAAACCTGGAGATGCCACTGTTTTAAGAGATCCAATCATCTTTTTTATTTCTTGTTCTGTAATCAGAGCACTCAAGATTTTTCATTCAGAGGCTTCTTGTCTGCAATGGCATCAAATGGCATCAATTCATGAAATTCCTTCAGTTCTGTTCATTTTAGTTTATGCGAAGTAAAAGGAATCCCATAAAATTTTTGTAAGTCCTCGTTAATTTTTTTACTGGGTGGTTTTATTCTCAGTCTCACTCCTCATATTTTTTTATATAAGAATGTGTTTTTTATTTTCAATATATTGGCTAGTACCTTGCGTATTTTATCCCTGAAGAGATATTACCTTTGATGAAAAATAAATAAAATGAGCGACTGTCCATTTGAAGTGTCTCCAGCTCTGTTGTCTGTGAGTAAATACTTTTTACTACCCACAGTTTAATGCTTAGAAGCCAGACTCCATATTTCTTAATAAAGCTTTCCTTGATGTTACTTCTTAGATGCAAGCCATCTTATATAACCAACCTCTATCACCATTTTCACTGTATCCCAAATTAAAGATGGGAACATCTCGGGATTCACATATTCCTTAACAAAGCAATTAATTTGATTTTTAATATTGTACATTATTTGTGACTTAAGTAAGCTAGGGTTCAGATGTCAGATTGAGGGTCTGTATTCTAGTGGTGACCTGTTTATCAAGATAGTGATAGAATCATAGAATCATAGAAATGTGGAGTTGGAAGACACCACACAGGCCATCCAGTCCAACCTCCTGCCATGCAGGAACACCCTCAAAGCACTCTCGACAGATGGCCATCTAGCCTCTGCTTAAAAACCTCCAAGGAAGGAGACTCCACTACACTCCAAGGCAGCCTATTCCACTGCTGGACGGCCCTGACTGTCAGGAATTTCTTCCTGAGGTTCAGGTGGAATCTCCTTTCCTGCAGCTTGAATCCATTGCTCCTTGTCCTGGTCTCTGGAGCAGCAGAAAACAAGCCCTCTCCTTCCTCTACATGGCATCCCTTCAAATATTTAAACATAGCTATCAGGTCCCCTCTTAACCTTCTCTTCTGCAGACTAAACATACCCAGCTCTCTAAGTCTGTCCTCATAGGGCATGGCTTCCAGGCCTCTCACCATTTTGGTTGCCCTCCTCTGGACTTGCTCCAGTTTGACCATGTCCTTCTTGAATTGGGGTGCCCAGAACTGGACACAGTATTCAAGATGAGGTCTAACCAAAGCAGAGTAGAGTGGTACCAGTACCTCCCTCAATCTAGACACCATACTCCTATTGATGCTACCGAGAATTGCATTGGCTTTCTTGGCTGCCGCATCACATTGCTGACTCATGTTCAGCTTGTGGTCTATGAAGATTCCTAGATCCCTTTCACACGTACTGTTAGCCAGCCACGTGTCCCCCATCCTATATTTCTGTATTCCATTTTTTCTACCTAAGTGTAGGACCTTACACTTCTCTCTGTTGAATTTCATTTTGTTAGCCTTGGCCCAGCTCTCCAATCTATCCAGGTCATTTTGAATTTTGATCCTGTCCTCTGGTGTATTAGCAACCCCTCCCAATTTGGTGTCATCTGCAAATTTGATGAGCATGCCCTCTATTCCTTCATCCAAGTTGTTGACAAAAATATTGAACAGCACTGGGCCCATGACAGAACCCTGTGGCACCCCGCTAGTCACTTCTCTCTAGGATGAAAAGCAGACATTCGTGATCACCCTTTGGGTTCGGTCGGTCAACCAATTACAAATCCAACTAACAGTAGCCCTGTCCAGTCCACATTTTACCAGCTTCATTGCAAGAATGTCATGAGGAACTTTGTCAAAGGCCTTACTGAAATCGAGATATGCTACATCCACAGCATTCCCTTCATCTATCAAGCTACTAACTCTGTCATAAAAAGAGATAAGATTAGTCTGGCATGATTTATTTTTGAGAAATCCATGTTGACTTCTCATGATTACTGCCTTCCTTTCTAAGTGATTAGCAACTGACTGCTTAATGATCTGCTCCAGGATCTTTCCGGGTACTGATGTCAGGCTGACTGGGCGATAATTATTTGGGTCCTCTTTTTTTCCCTTTTTGAAGATGGGGACAACATTTGCTCTCTTCCAGTCTGCTGGAACTTCTCCTGTCCTCCAAGATTTCTCAAAGATTATAGCAAGCGGTTCCGAAATGACCTCTGCCAGCTCTTTTAATATCCTAGGATGCAATTCATCTGGCCCTGGAGACTTGAATTCATCCAGTGTGGCCAGGTATTCCTGTACCACCTCTCTACCTATTATGTGCCTCATTTCCCCTGCTTCCTCACCTGCTCCCCAACCGCCAGGTTGAGTGCTTGTATCCTTCTGGGAAAAAACTGAGGCAAAGAAGATGTTAAGTAGTTCTCCCTTTTCTCTTCCCCCTGTGAGTAATTCACCATCTTCTCTGTGCAGCAACCCTATCCTCTCCTTCTTTTTCCTTTTGCTGCGGACATATTTAAAAAAGCCCTTTTTATTGTTTTTAATGTCTCCGGCCAGCCTAAGTTCTTTCTGTGCCTTAGCCTTTCTGACCTCCTCCCTACATCTCCTGGCTACTTGCTTAAATTCTTCTTTGGTGGTTTCCCCCTTCTTCCATTTCCTATACATGTTTCTCTTAACACTTAGCTCAGCTGAGAGTTCTTTAGTCAACCATTCTGGTTTCTTCAGATGCCTTCCATTTTTCCTCCTTATTGGCACAGTTTTAGACTGTGCCTTCAGTATCTCCTTTTTAAGGAACTCCCATGCCTCCTGAACTCCTTTTCCTTTCACTATTCTTGACCACGGAATTCCAGCCAGCAGCTTTCTAAGTTTACAGAAGTCTGCTTTTTTAAAAGCTAAGATGTGTGTCTGGCTACACTTATCTTCTCCTTCCCACTGAATGCCAAATTCCAATAGGGCATGGTCACTCCCCCCTAGAGATCCAACCACTTCTACCTCATTAACAAGGTCATCCCTGTTGGTCAGAATCAGATCTAGAATATTTGATCCCCTTGTGGCCTCTTCCACCTTCTGGACCATGAAGTTGTCTGCAAGACAAGCAAGAAACTTGCTAGACCTTGCTGTCTCGGCAGAGTTTGACTGCCAGCATATATCCGGGTAATTGAAATCTCCTGTTATTACTGTATCTCTCCTCTTTGAATGTGCAGTTGTTTGGTTGAGGAAAGTGTCATCAAAGTCTTTAGCCTGGGTTGGAGGTCTGTAGTAAACCCCCACCACAATATCCCTATTGTTTCTCGCTGCCTTGATTCTTACCCAAATGCAATCGACTTAGCTTTCTGGGTTTAAATCCCGGATCTCTTCACAGGTGAAAACATCCTTGACATACAAGGCTACTCCTCCTCCTTTCTTGTTTGGTCTATTTTTACAAAATAGGCTATACCCCTCTATTCCTATATTCCAATCATGAGACTCATCCCACCAGATCTCAGTGATGCCTATCAAATCGTATTTATTTTGTTGTACTAGGAGTTCAAGTTCATCCTGCTTGTTTCCCATACTCCGTGCGTTAGTGTAGAGAACTTAAGTCCCTGGGCCCTTCCTGCAAGTCCTGTACTGTTGTTTCTACTCCTCCTGCCATTGGTCGCTTGTACTACTTGGTAGGTATATGGTATGAAGATGCAATTATTTTAATTTCTGCTTCTTCTGCCTTAGAGAGATTATCTGAAATAAAAATTTTCAACTTTTAATTGTGCGATGGCAAACCAAATAGAAAAGATAATCACATTTTCTTATTCTTCAAAGAACTATCAGCTTATTCATATGTAAAAACTTTAAAATGGAGCTCTGTTTGGCTAGAGAGTCAGGCAACTATACCAAATGTTCTTTTCATTACTGCATTGATATCTCTTCCTAATACAGTGGATTCCTTAGGAACTGTATGAGTAGTCTTCAGTAGTGTAGACAGAAACACTACTTGTTGTTTAATGGTAGTATAAAAATAACCAGAGGGTGCTCTAGCCGGGACAGAGTGCCTCTTGGGGCCTTTGAACGTTCATGAAGAAGAAACAATATTTTATTGCTATAATAACCACTCCTCAAGATTTGGTAGTCCCCTCCCTTTACTCTCACAAGGATGGGTGTGGTGGCAGTCTAGAGACACGCTGCCTAGAGACAGTACTATAAAGACATGAAGATTATGGTATCTCAGAAAGTTTAGGATTTTATGACACTGAATGAAGGCTAATACCATTCAGAAAAACAACTCAGAAGACTCATCATCATAAGGCCTAGCTAGTGGTAATATAATAGTGAATATATTCTGAGTACCCTTGTTGGCCATGCAGCAGAATACAACAAAAACCAAAATCCACAAAAGAATTGTGGCCAATCAAAATGTACAAAATAAATCATGCAACCTTTCAAAGTTCCAGTGATCTCTTCATCAGACAAAGGATGTTTAAAAATTATACAAGAGAAGGAAAGTGATGATGTTAGAGTCACAGGCCTACATTTTGTACCAGGTGTTGTTTCTGTTGTAGTTATTTTGGAGGGATCTCAGTGTAAGCAGAGGAACTCCCCTTCTTGACTATGGCCCTTTCCACATGGGGGGCGGCAAAATGGGGGAAACGGGGCGGTGCACGCAGGGACAGAGCTTACCTTGAAGCGAGGTGCTCCGTTCCTGCGGGGAGCAGCACGAATTCGCTGCTCTAAATGGCGGCAGCGGCCAGTGGCAGCCAAAATGGCAGCCAGCAGCTTCCGGTGGTGCTCTGCCAATCGGGGCAGCGCGCCAGCTGGAAGCCCGCCCCCAGGCAGCTCTGCAGGGGTGCACTAGCACGTCCCTGCAGTTCTAAATGGGGCACTGCGACGGAGTAGCACGCACAAGTTTTAAAAAGACCACTTGAAAAGTGGTCTTTATAAAACACAGAGCACCACCCCTGTGGCCGCGCGGGAGCAGTTTGAGGTCTAGAACCTCCCCTTTTTTCACCACTTTTGCGCACCCCGCGGTGTAGACGACCTCTGTGTCCGGTTGTCACAGCGCGGGGTTTTACCCCTGTGTGGAAATGACCTATGTTGGAGCTGAGACTGTAAAAATTACATTTCATTAGCAGCAATAAAGTAATGTTTCTTGGAATCCATCTTGTCTCTGTTCTTTGTGAAGTCCCAGACTCTATTGTTAGGCAGAGAACACTGAATTTCTCAAGAAGTCTGTGTACTGCTATTTCTGGAAAAACTTTTAGGTGCTGTATAGATAAAACTTGCCAGTTACAGTCCAAATGAAAAAGTTGTGCCTTTGTTGGAGGTAGAAACCACAAACGATTAAATCACAGGCTGTATAGGTAAAACTTGCCAATAATATAATAACGTCCACCTTTGTAGGCACTACTATTCTTTAACTTTCTGGTTGGTGTAAAATGACATCCTAAGTTTTAATCTGAAACTGTTTGTTTCTAGTGATGTAGACCTGAGTCAATAGACTCGGACTCAAGTCGCTGCAGTGACTCGACTCGGACTTGACTCAGCAAGAAATGATACACTGACTCGACTCAAGATTTGTATATTTTTAGTGACTGACTTGCTGCTGCAGTTCAGTAACATAACACATTCATCCAGAAACCTTACAACTTTGAACAAAGCTTCCATCTCTTTTTGCCTACTGGTCACACGACAATCTGTCTCAAGCCCAAAGTGTGGGTTTATTTCTCAGAGGGGAACAGCAAACAAGTTAGACAATGGGCCTGAGGTAGGCTTCAGGTCTGCTCAGCAGCCTGTCTGCATTGTGTATCAGAGGAGTCTTCTAAAACTTTTCCTAACAGCAGATGGCAAGACTTGCCCCCAGAGCATGGGGCATGTTTCTCAGAGGGGAACAGCAAATGTGGAAGGAAGGATCCTTCCTTCTAAAGCTTTTGAAGCTTCAGTAATGGAGAGTAAGAAGGATCCTATTTCACACTTCTGAAGCTGCAGACTCTTCTATGCCCTTTGACACAAAAGCCTCCAGCTTCAGAAAGGGGGAGTAAGAAGGATCCTATTCCTCACTTCCAAAACTGCAGATGCCAAAATTGCAAATGCGGAGGGCTGACTCAGTTAAAACTGACTTTATTGGAGTCTGTCCAGAAATTCTGAAATGTAGGTTGGGGTATAAATTTGGCTCCCAGACTTGAGACTTAACTTGAAAGTATCTTCAAGGACTTGAGACTTGAATGTAGAGACTTGAGACTTGACCTGAAACTTGGAGTAAAAGACTTAAATACATCACTGTCTGTTTCATAGTCATGACTATTTTTTCCTGTAATTTGTTCAGTCTATTTAGAATGCCATCTTATACGATACCTAACATTTCAAATGCCACCCCATTCTTCCTCATCAGAAAATGGCCATTTCCTCAGAAGGAGTCAAAGTATTTTTTTCTCCTTCCTCTCAAGCAGCTTTAAAATGATGACATCTGGAGAATCCCTCATTCAGCATGTCTTTCTCCTGGACTCTGTTCCATTCCAACCTTCTACATCACTTCCCCAGTCATTTCAGATGGTGGTAAGGTTGCTTAGAGACAATACTGTAACATTATTGTTCTGACTGTTTTCCTGATTCAGATTCTTTTTTGAAAACAATGGTCTAAGCTTGAGGATTCTCAAAAATCTCAGAGATTTTATTTCTGTATATTGTAAAATATTTTGAATCCTTCTTGTATTATAAAAATAATAAACTACCACCTCATTGCTTATGTTCTGTAGGCTGGCAACGTTACTGGTATCTTGGATTTTCATTCTAATATGAGGACCTAATAAGATTGATAGATGTCATGCCACTTATTATGATGCCAATCCAGATGTCCACTTGATCATGGACAAATAAGACATCTCAAAGTATTCATATTCAATTGTAACTGCTGACTGGAGCCTTTTCTCCCCTTCATTAACTCCAGTACTTTAGTAATTTTTTTCTTTTGTCCTTAGAAGAGGCTATGAGCATATGCATTAGCATGCTTTAACAATAGATGTTTAGATGCACTATCCCTCTGACAAGTGTTCCATCCCTCTTTTACTGCTTTTAACAAGGAACATTGTATTACTTTCAGTGCATCAAACACATATTTAGATTATTTTCCAATCAATAAACATTGAACAGATAAAAGATAAAAGATCACAGGGCAGTGTGTTCTCCAGTCCAAAAGGAATGGAAGTATAAACATAGTATCTGCCATTGGGCAATTTTAGCAAAGGTTTCAGCTGATCTGTCTTCATTATGTCAAAGTCCATCTCTGTTAATATATAAGGCATGGAAAGGAAATGAGTAGAATCTGAAAAAGAGAGGGTCTCTCCTCTGGACTGGACTTGATCTCTTCTACTTTTGACTGGATAAATTCCAGTTCTAACTAGTCTAATTCCTCCAAAGCAGGCCTAAATTCTGATTTGTTTCTGGAGTGTTGAAAAACAGGACTTTTGAGGGATGCAGCATGAACACAAGTTGCTTTTTCATGTTGGACTAGATGAGAGACGAAAGACTACTCACAGTGTGAATCCACACAGAGATGTGTTCTTGCAATTGCTCTACTATTTTTTAATCTGGATTCATCCCATTTCATTTTAAATCACTTTAGCTATTCACATTACTTCCTAGAAAAGTTTCCTCTGGTTCACACATTCTTTCTGTTTCTGTTTTCTCAGGTTAGTGGCATGAATAATTCTATTTTGTGACCCTGTGGATGTACTACTATAGAAAGCAACATGTAGTATTCAGTGGCTTGCTAGGAACATGCTTCCAAAGCCAAAAATACTACCCCCACCCAAATAAAAACACAGGTTTTTGAGGCATTCAGTTGTATCTCACCTAGCTGGCAAGCTTAAAATCCATCCACTGGACCAAAGAGCATCAAAAAGAGAATGGCAAGAAAGAGGATGTCTGCATGCACACATTGACTCTTCTTCTCAGAAAATCCCCACCACTGCCACCAAACACCTGGACTTTTGTTTTCCTTCTACTGTAGACAGCCTGCTATTAAGGAATTCTATTCCTCTCTCTTTCGTTGAACATCCACCACCACCACATTGGAATGGAGAAATATCCCTCCCCATTCTTGTTGGAAGCAAAGTAGCATCTGTCCTCTAGTGGGGAAAGAGAGACAAAAGAATTGCCTCCTCTTTCCTGTACCTTTTGACCACCAGGAGCCTCTCTACTCCTTTTTTCATCAAAGTGAAAAAAAAAGAGAAAACAGAGATGTGGCATGAGTGTGTAGGCTCGCTGCCTTTCACGGCAGAAAGAATACCCCACTATAGGAGACACAAAAGTGAAAAATGAAAAGAAAAAAGAAACTCTGAAGAACTCAGTTATTTCGAGACACAGCAAGAACCTCCTGTTTCTCAGGAGGAAGATATGCATTTGCAGCTGTCTGACTCCTAGCATACCTTACCTTCTCCCTATATGCAGAGAGGTCAGAGTCATTTGCAAATTTTAGGAAACTCTCCTCACTGAGAAGTAAACAAACCTATTTTGTCTTCTGCATGCACATACACAAGACACAGATTAGCAAATCTCTTTACTTAGCAGTAAAGACAACAGACATGAGAAGGGTCATATACCCTTGCAAGCAGACTTGTGGCTGCCATTTCAAATCCACAGGGGAATAAAACCCCATGGAATCCCATGGGTCTTTGGATGAAATGTCCCACAAGATTGGTTTGAAATTCATTTGGACTGTTGCTCTCTAATCCTCCTATTCCCAGCTTCTGTAGAAAGAAACAAACAAATTCACATTTGTTTAATCTTCCCCTTGGTCCCATTATGTTCTATTCCGTTCCCCCACCCACCGTCTTCTTTCCCATGAAATGACTTCAGAAGTAGACTTCATGAATGTCCATGAGGGAAAGGGGAGAAGAGAAGTGGAGAGACTGAGGGGACTACTGTGGGAAGGACCAGCAAGTGCTGTTGGTGTGCTTCAGCGTGATGGCTTACATGACATGGTGGGTTGCACATGTGCATGTCCCCTAGTTGCCCAGACAGTGTGGCTGAAAATGTGACTGGGGGAATGCAGATAGGCAGGACCTTGCTAACGTAGTGAGAACATTCCAACACGAGAGGGGAACAAAAGGAATGCGGGATCACAGAATGGCAAAGCACACACGGTAAATAAATGACTATAATCAGAACAAATTCCTATTATTGCTTTTACCATGTGAGAAAAAGATGCTGGTAATAACACGAAAACACAGGAATGGTAACAAATGATTTCAGAATTTATATAAATATGAGAACATTGTATACCATTAGGTCAAGTTAGTGTAACTTTCACAGTTTTTGAACCACCACCACCCCCAGTCACAGTAAGACAGGTATAATACAGGAAGGCACAACAATGCACCATAAAACAAGCCAACAGTACTTATCAGCCCTAGTTAATCTAAACTAAGCATGTCTTTTAAATATATAAATATCTATAAAAGGCTGTAAATCAGACCACAGACAATCAGGATTTATCAATACAAGTAAGTCAAATCCAGGCAAGTTTTCAGCATTATGAGGTCACTATTTCAAGAGACAATTAAAAACTTTGACAACAATTTTCTTCTTTCTCTTCATTATAATGAATTAAAAACACTGTTCTAGAACTATCTGAAGGTTAGTTTCCTTCAAGAATTCTGAGGAAAACAGTCCGCATCTGTACTTTTTCTAATAAGTATATTTCCAAGACAGGAGAAATTACACCTGGCAAATATTACTAACCTCTCTTAAAGTCTGGTTTCTTCTGTAGTAAGGTTTTCATTTTGGTTTCCAAAATGCATGTTGGTTTTTTAAATAGTTTTATACAAAGCAGTGGATTACCCAAGAATATCCCTCTTAAAAACACTTTTTTTCTGCCATATCACTTTCCATTCTCTGATCTGGCGTGTTTATGCATAATACAGCTTTACTGAAATTTCTGTGGCACCAACTAGCTTGTTACGAGGGTAAATTGATTCCATTACATGTTTTACAGAATAGTATTAAACATCCTGTTTAAGACTAGATACCAATAAACTCTGTATCTATACCCATAATCTTATGCCTGTTTATTTTATTATTTGCTAAATTTTATGTACTGCTTATTCCCCAAAATTTAAAAGCAGTTTACATCAATAAAATGTAAAATATACATAGTATAATAAACACAAAAAATACAGTACACAATTTCTGAGGTTCAAGAAATGAGATGAGATTGACTAACTAGGGAAGGCTTGCTGAAATAAATGTTTTCAACTTACTGAGGAGTCAGACACACTGAATATCAAAAATAAACCAAAGCAATCAATCAATCAAACCAGTCAAATTTTGGTACAGCAGATAATTTTAAGTTGCAAATATAAGTGCTGGACATAGATTTTTTTTTACTATTTTTTATGTTAGTGTAAAATTATTGCACAGCTAAAATAATATATAGTTAAAGCTGACATCTTGCTTGAGCACTGCAAAAGTATAAAATTAGTTGTGCGTGTGGTTGCTCTTTGTCAGAAGTTATGTGCAGCCAGTTGTTCTACAAGCATGTATGCAGCCCATTCTCATACTTTTGACTTGATGAGTAAGAAGCTAATCAACAGAATAATTAATGAGAACTTGTGCCATTATGACAAGGTAAGCTCAAGGCCATGACACATTTTACATAGCTGGTTGCACAGTTATGGGATCCAGCATATACTATAGATTTCATATACTAAAAGTGTATGAGATCTTTGGGGTCTAGGTTAAAATGTCTAATTTTAATAACTTTTCAATAACTTGTAAAAAATCCTGCTGAAACACACACCCTGTTGTTTTCAGGGGTGTCATTGTATGGTTTTTCCTCATCTTAAGAAAACAACATAAAGCTGCATCCAGCAGTTACTGCTGTAAGTCCATTGTTCCTTACTAACACTGAAATCCATATATCTCTACCAGAAGTAAGTCACAGTGAGTTCAATGGAGATTGCTGTAAGGTAGAAGAGGGAGGCAGGGGATTGAAAGCAGTAGTAACAGTGGAAGAATGTGCACAAATGCATTTAACGTAATAGCGCAAGAACTTTGAAAGCATAGGAAAAAATATACAGTACAAATTCCAAAAAACAATATAATTAATACTTGGGTTTCTTTTCAGGCAAGAATTAAGGAATCAGAATGGCATAATTTTGAGAAAGGGTTTCAAGAAAAGTAGAGAAGAAGAAACTAGTTGAAGGTCTAGAGAGTTTCTAAGCATCAGGGGCCTCATCTGTTCTTCCTTCCTTCCGTCCTTCCTTCTCTCCCTTACTCAAATCTATTCCTGTTTGCCTTTTGAATTTAATGGTGGAGGAACATAATTCAAGTATCTTGAAGCCTGTATTCATGCCCTGATCATTATAAAATGACAGCATTACATGATAAATGTGGGGTATTTTTCCAAATTAAACATAGTCTATGTTAAAGTTAAAATGTGTTACTTGAGTATAGTATGTAATTTGCCCAGAAATATTGATGGTGCCAAACTTCAAGATAAAAAAGAAACCTTGGCAGCTTTGCTGCTGTGTGAACCTTTTACCCAGATATTCTTGATGGTTAGTGGTTTTCTTCCATCATTGGTTCATGTATGTGTCCAAACTGCCAAAGCAATCAATCAAAATTATGTGTTTTTCACTGAGTTCTAATCAAAACCATTAAATCAACTCACATTCTCATGTTTGTGGGATCAAAACCACGTAAGACAGACCAGATAAATGAATGTTCAGCATTTTTTACACCATGCAAGATCTGGAATATCTTTCAATTTCCTACACAATTTGGATTTGACTATAGATTGGCTATTACACAGCCCTAAGAGTTTCTACAAAGTAAAATATATTTTAAATATTGTCTGTCTGCAATAGAATCCAGGGGTTACTGGATGAGATGGGTTGTTTATAGCTGTTTCAATGACGTGTCTGGCCTGGTTGTGGAATGGAGACAGTTATGGTTGCCTTGATATATCACCTCTCAGCAATTTTATACTGTCAACCATTATATCCTTCTGCCCTTCCTCCCTGCAATGGGACTTTGTAGGCACTATTTTATAGTGCTTCTGATTCTTCTTGGAAATGTGAAGTGAAAAGGTAGGCCTGGAAGGTTCCCGTTCAGTGGCCCAACCTTTGTACAGAGGCCTTCAGGGTTCAGTTCTGTCATCCAGATTTTTTGATATAGATGGAAGAAGTTGCCCAGAGTCTGAGGTTTGATCCCACCAGCATGTTAATGGCACTCAGTGCCCTTTTTCCTGTCCATCTTATTCCAAGGAAGTCATTTCAGCACTAAACCAGTGTCTGTTGTCAGATGAAAGTGAACGAATTGAAGTTTATTTCAGAGAAGATAGTGGAGTTCCTGGTTAGATCAAGGAAGAAGGATTCAACCTAGGATTCACCAAGTAAGGTGCTACTTGGGCCCTAAAAATGAAAGTTTGTAGCTACGCCTGGACTTAACCATGAGTGTGGATGCCTACATTTCAGTAGTGGCCAGGAACACTTTTGCACAATTAAACCTAGTGTGCCAACTGCACACTCTCCTAGGGATCTCTGACTTGGTCACACAAGCATGTACTTTGGTTACATCCCATTATGATTACTATAGCAGCCCATATATGGCTACCTTTAGAAAGTGTTTGGAAACTTTTGCAGGTGCAAGATACAGCAGCTAGACTTCTTACTGAAACTGGTTACAGGAGAATAATTCCTTTTTATAACAACTTAGTTTAGCGATTCCTTTGTGGTCATAGATCAAAGTTCTAGTAATGAACTAGACTATCTGAAAGATTATATTTCTCTACCTGTGTCTGATTGACTTTCAAGATCCTCCAAGGAAGGCTTTTCTTTAACTTACTCCCAGCACAAGCATGTTCAACAGAGATGTGAAGCTTGCTACTCCCAGTCTGAAACTCCTTTCCTTTGAAGGCTAGTCTAGCCCTTTCAGTGCTCCTCTCTTGCCATTTATTCAGAGAGGCTTTTGGCTGTTAAGGTGCTGTGTACAAAGGTCTTTTAATGGCTGGGGGGGTGTACTCTTTTTTCCATTCTTCTGGGTTTTAAACTTTATAAATTCACTGCTTGGTTTAAATACAATAGTTCATATAATTGCTTTTAACTTACTTTCTAACTTTATAACTAATTGGCTTTAGTTAACTTTTGTGTTAACTTGTACTGTAAGCTGCTTCGGATCCTGTAATGAGAGAAAAGTGAGGAAATAAATAAGTACAGTGACAAAGAAATGTGATGAGATATATAACAAGTAAGAAAACCTTCGTATTACATAGTTAATACAATTTATGTCATTAGTCTTGCCAAATATGTCAATGAATCTTAACTGATGACAAGGCTAGTTTTTCAGAAACAATTTTATCAATGGCCATAATATTTGTGTTTTGTTAAAAAACCTTGATACGATCACAGTTGAATCAGTTACTATTTTCAAATTTTCTATACTCCATGTGAAGAAGTATAGAGGGGAGCATTGTATCCCTGGAAATTGTAGACTGAGATTCCCCAGTGCATGGTAATATTCATTGCAGGTGAAGGCAAAGATAGAAATACTCTACTATCAGATGATGCTTCCAGAAGGTGGTTGAGTTGACTCCTAAAAGGACCAGCTGACCATGGGGCCTCTCCTATCTCTGGTCTGTGATCTCACATAACAGGGATTCCTCTGTCCCTGTAAAGGAGAAGGACTTTGAGTGGGGAAAGTCAACACCAGCATCTTGAATTGAGCTCAGAAGCAAATTGGAAGCCAATATAGTTCTTCCAAGACCAGTGTTATATGGTCTCTAAAATGCATACTTCACACCGGTCTGACTTTCGCATTTCACAGTAGCTGCAGTTTCCAGTTTTCAAGGTCAGTCCCACACAAAACATATTACTGTACTGTAGAGGTAACTAAAGCATGAACCACTGTGGCCAGATCTGCCTTCTCCCGAAAAAGGACACTGCTGATGCATCAGCCAAAGCTAGGCAAATGACCACTGCAGCAACCTGGCTTTCCAGGAGCAGTGTTGGGTCCAAGAACACCCCCAAGCTATGAACCTGATCATTCAGAGGGAGAGCAAACCCATCCAGAACAGGCTGTGATCCCAATTCCAGGTTGGTTTTCCTATTGACCAGCAGCACTTCCATCTTGTCTGGATTAAGCCTCAGTCTGTTCACCCACGTCTTGTCTTTTATTGCATCCAGACAATGATTCAACACTATCTCAGCCTCCTTGGCATCAGTTGTAAAGGGAAGATGATCTGGGTATCCTCAACATACTGATGACACTCTGTCCCAAAGCTCTGGTTGACCTCTCCCAGCAGTGTCATTGTAGATGTTGAAAAGCATAGGGGCAGTATTGACCCCTGTGGAGCTCCATAGACTAATGGCCAAAAAGCTGAATAACAGTCCCCCAGGACCACCCTCTGGGAACATTCACCCTAGAAAGACTGGAACCACTGCAAAGAAATGTCCCCAAAGTCCCATATCAGCTGGACAAGCCAGAAGTTACCATAGTTAATGGTATCAAATGCTGCTGAAGGATTCAGGAGGACCAGTAAGGACTCACTCTCTCTGTTCAGCTCTTGGTGTAGGTCATCCACCAAGGCAAATGCATCCTATAATCAGGCCTGAATCCAGGTTGGAATGGGTAATCCCATTTCATCCAAGAAAACCTGGAGTTGTGTTGCCACCACTCACTCTAGGACCTTACTTAGAAAGAAGAGACTGGACAGTAGTTACCTAGGGAAGTGGGGTCCAATGTAGGTTTTACAAGAAAGGCCTTACAATTGCTTCTTATAGAGAGGTTGGAACATAACCCTCTTTCAAGAAACATTAATAGCATCAGTTGTTGTGGGTTTTCCGGGCTTTGAGGCCGTGTTCTATTAGTATTTTCTCCTGATGTTTCGCCTGCATCTGTGGCTAGCATCTTCAGAGGATCTTCATTTTCAGTGACTGTCACTCAGCAAGTTGTAATATCACTGCTAGATGATTTGATACAGATGAACCATCACAATGGATTTTTCATAAGCCATCATTAATCCATTATTTACTGTGGATTGATATGCAATACCAAATTCATGTTTTCGGTATGCATCCATGCTTTCAGATAAAACTACTGGCCATTATTCATCATTGTTAATTTCAAACTGATCTTTCTCCCCAGAAATTGTTTTAGGCAAAAACGTGCTTTTAATTACCTGAATTTTACGTCCCTCTTTTTATGAGAACTCGGTCAAGATAATGTTGGCAATCTATTCTTGCACTTTCTCATCTTTCAATGTAGTACCTAGTCAAGCAAGAATTCCCATTAGATTTTATTGCCTATTCACACGGATAGGATTTGACCACAGATTCAGCTTTCAAAAGAGATTGAAAGGGGGTGAGAGTAATAGAAACCTAATGAGCAAATACGGAGAATGCTTCAATCAAAATTACACAGTTTTAGAGGTCCATAGTCTAAAGTATATTTAACTGCCTCCTGGTAAAATTCTTAGGACTTAAAAAAAAATAACATTGGCTGGATCATCCCTCTAGTTTATTTGGAGCTTGCAAGTAGCTTGGTGCAAGTAATGATATCACATGTAATGCGTTACTTTTGGAGGTGGCAGCATGACAGCATTCCTTTTGCAAAGTAAAATAATGACTGTTAAAACCACTGTTTCCCATATATAATGAATACTGTTTATTTGTTATGCTTTTTCATTGCTCAGGATGGAATGGGCAAAAATCGGGGGGGGGGCTTTTGAAGGTAATTTTTGAGAAATATAGGTCATTACCTTACTTTTTGGTTGGATTTCTTTCATCTCAAAATGTGATGAAAAAGTAACAGAAAGGGAACAAATAATGCAGTAAAAATATTGATGACAGCAACACTACCAAGAAATAACAATAAATGAAAGGGAAAATTGAGTTATTATTAATGTAATAACTCCTTTTAAAAAGAAACTTTCCATACTTTAGAACTTACTTGGGCAATATGAGGCCATGATCTACTGGTGACTGCGTCCGTCTTTCTGGACATCCTCGATACAGGACATGGCAGCAGGCAAAACATTTTCACATTCTAAAATGGTGGCTACCTGAGGAGTATAAATACCAAAAACCTTAAACAGAAGCAACTCCCCCCTCACAAGACAGATTAATCGGGTAAAGATATTGAGGGAAAGGAATGATGTAACAGTCCAGGTTGGAAGGGGACAGAGTAATGGAGGAGTAGAAAGGGAACTAGATGACAGCAGGGGGAATCAGAATGATTCATAAGGGTACATGGGTAGAGAAAACAGGGTAGTATGAATTTAGTGGCTCCAGGTACAAAAGAGGATAGAGTTTCCTGCACATTTAGTTCAATGGTATGGCATCTGGTAAAGTATCCTCTTCTACAAAACCATTATAGGTGCTGGAGTGTCACATCCTGCTTGTACAAATACATACAAAATACAGAAAGAAAAGACAACCTCACAGAAAACACACGGAGAGATAAACAGAGAAAGCACCTCCAGAAAAAAATAAAGTACACACACCCCTTTTTGAAGGGAAGCATAACATTCAGATTCAATAGAAATAAAATTCTCAAACTGAGTTTACAAATGAATCTTACATGAGACTCTTCTCTGTCGTTACCACTGTCATCAAATTAAAGTTTACTGTATGTTGATGTTTATAGACTGCACAATGAAAATTATACAATAAAACCTGCACTTGTTGTGACACAAAAATTTGAATCTGATTTGCATGAATCTTCATGGGATTTTTTTTTACAAAGGATTCTCTCCAAATCACCAGAAGATCATAGTTCACCTCGCTGTTTGCAGATGTGTTCTATGAAATGATACTGTTTAGTCTGAAGGTCCTTTAGCTTTTGATTTTGTCATGCAACCTTTAAATACTTGTATAGGCTTGTAAAGCCAGCGTGGTATAGTGGTTTGAGCACTGGATTACAACCCTGGAAACCAGGGTTTGATTCCTTACTCAGCTATGGAAACCCAATGAGTGACCTTGGATGCATCACGCACTCTCAGCCCCAGAAAACCCCATGATAGATCTGCCTTAGAGTTACTATGAGTCAGAAATGACTTAAAGACACACAACAGCAAAAACAGTAGGCTTTAATTTGATGGTGATTTGGAAGGGATGCTGTGTAAAAGTCATAGAAATTCACAATTGATCATTTTTGATGTACAAGATCCAAATTCTTCATTTTTACCATTTGTGAGAGCCAGTGCCCCTTTCAGCAGTTACTTTTTGACTGGGCACACTCACTTTGGGTGGCTGGGCACACCAAATGGCAGCCATTTTTTCATGGCACCAGTAGCATGCTGTCAGAATTCCAGGTGTGTCCACAGGCTCAAGAGGATCCCTGGAAAGAACAGGATGACACCGGTATCCAGAAACATGCGAAGAACAGAAGGGCTGTTAAACTTCCACTCAAGACTTTACCCAAAGAAAAGATGCCCCACTGTTTCTCAGTATTGGTGAATGTCCTACATATATATCCCATTCATATATCTTGGGCAGTATTTTTTTTAATCCGCTGCTAAGATTTACTTAGAAGTAACTTACATTCATGTCAATAAACATATACTTGCCTTCAGTTTTACATATAATAAAACACCACCTGTTGTAAGATTTGTTAATGCAGTTAATAGAGTGAGTCATATATGATACTCCCTGTTATAATGCTTGTCTAGAAACAGAAGAACTGACACTTGCAAAGATGTGTGCTTTAGGGTGGAATTTTAGGAATTCCTCCCCCCCCAGCCCAAGCCAAGAGCAGGTACCTGTGGCTTAGGCACATTCAACTTCAAAACTGGTTTGCTTGAGAGTTTACTGATAAGGAAGATCAAACCTCCAAATCCTCAGAATTAGTTATATGCATCTTGGATTGTGGCTCTTGTCTGATCATATACCTGTCTAATAGGTATGAAATGTGACAACCATTTTGATTTTCTGCAATCTTGTTAGTATAAAAAAATGCCCAAGAGCAAACATTTAACTGAAACCTCACTGGAGATTCATTGCTGGGGAGGGGCAGTGTTGAGAAAAGGGTTAAATGTGCCTCTGTCCCACCTCCATTTTTCTGCTTCATATTTCCTCTTATGAAGACTCAAGTGGTTCTTGGTGCTTTTGTTTTGAATATGTCATTTAGTCCTAGTTCAGCTACCCAATAGTACAAACCCTCCAAAGAGATTCTGTAGACATGAGTAACAGTTACCAGGAGTATATCTTTATAGAAAGCCTTGATGGACTGCAGTGAATCACCTTATAGACTGAAATTTCATTTGAATCACATGTGAAAAACTTGAAAATATCTTCTGTGGGGAGTCTCAAAATTGTCAATTGCTTATGACCATTGGTTATCCTTAAGCCAGTAGTAAACATTAGGGATGATATGGTGCTGTAGCCAAAAACTACAGCCCTTTATTTTCTGCTCCCCGCTCCCCCGAAGCATTCAGAAATACTAAATGTATAACAGGGTATAACTGTACTCTGAATTTCCCTGTCCCTGCTCTCTTGGCTGCTTTCTGTGAGGCAGGATAAAGGAAGACAATTTTATCAGGTGACATGTTTTGTAACCAGAGAGAGCAACTTAAAAGTCTGGAACTACAGGTGGAGTTCATTCCAATCTGATGCGGCACTCAGCTTTAGTTGCAAAAGTCTTTTGCAAATGATGGGTTTAGGCCCCTGCCTACCTCTTTCCCAGCACCTTGCTAGGTGCGAGGAGCGGGCAGACAGGAAAAGAAAGTTGGGCTTATCTACTTTTGATTTTGACTCTCCATAACTGGCTGCAGTCCCATGGATTCCAACCTGCGATCCTGACAGTATATTCCTGAAAGGATGCTGCCCTTAATAACAACAACAACAACAATAACAAAAAGGTTGTCCACCTTGTTTTATAGTATTCGTCAATATTAATTTGGGGGGAGAAGGAGAGGAGCGGTAGGGCAATAATGTCTAGTTCTAAGCAAGAAATAACTATTGGATAAAATATGGTTCTGCTTGGTGAGTAAAATCAGCAGAAATCAGCAGTTACTGCTTCTTTCTGTGATATGAATGATAAGAAATCCATTTGGGCTGTTTGTTATTTATGTTACAAACACTATGTCCTTGCATTATTGTGAGCTTGCTTTGTTTTTGTTTTTGGTAATGTTTTCACACTCTTTATGAGACGGTACCTAATAATCACTTCTTATTGTAAAAGTTACCAAAAGTGTTGTAGCTTTCTCCTCCTTATGTTTGCCCAACCATCATTTGACATCCAACAAGCACTGGGAAATTTCAATGACACAGCTTGGAATGGGTTCAGTGACCTCAATTATGCCCTCCCCACCCACTCCAAACTCCTTTCAATTTGCAAAAAAGCTTTAAGTGGACAAAACCCAGATGCCTTTTTCTTGTAGTTCAGTAAGAACAGATTGGGCATGCAGATTTCTGTCAAAGTGATAGATGTAGTTCATTTTCTATTAACTCTTTCTGTAACTGAAAGGATTTGAAATTTTCAGTTTGAAGGACTGTGTTGGGTTTTGCTTTTCTGTAGATGTTTTTTCAGATACAGACATCAAGAAGAATGCCCCTCCCTCCTCCAAAATATGACTATTAAAAAGTGGTCATTGAATAATGGCTGATATGTTATTTAAATATTACTTGGAAGTATACTGTCATGTACTATATTTAAACTGGAGTATTGTTGCTTATTTTTGCTTTGACAGGTAATTTGTTCTTAGCGACTATACTATTTCAAAATCTGCATGTAAAAGTCATTCCTTCTGCACTACAATAATATGATGCTGATTATAAGAATGAATATTTTCTGATAGTTTATCTGCTCCAATCCAAAATTTGTTTATTTGGGAATAAATTCAATTAATTTCAATGAGACTCTCCAGTGATATGGCAATTAAGTGCTCACTAAATTGTAAGTTACATTCAATTCCATAAAAATTGTTTTCTGGTCATTGTACATAAGATTTGGATGATACGTGCTTTGGGACTGAACATTAAGGAAGTCTTAAAGCCTTTGTAATAAACATATACCTGCTTAAGGTTAGATTGCTTACATGGCATAGTAACATTATGCAGAACACTTAGAGGACTACAATGTGTTGTGTTATTCTCTCTGTTTCCTCTTTTTTCTCTGTTTTTCTTTCGCTTCTCAGAAACATGTGCTGTCAATAATGGAGGCTGTGACCGTACTTGCAAGGATACAGCAACAGGAGTACGCTGCAGTTGCCCAGTCGGATTTACTCTTCAACCTGATGGGAAAACATGCAAAGGTCAGCTTCTGTTTGTTTTGCAATGCATCATTTCCCTTCCCTTTAGCAGTCTCGGTATTAGAGGTTAAATATGAAGAAATATAGCCATATGTATAATTTAAGGCTCTTAGCAGTGCAGTAGAGGTAACCTGAAAGTCTGTGCTATCACTGGCTGTATAAATGCCACTGCTAGCCCTTGTTATTACAGGGTTCTTTTTTTAGTATTCCTGACTTTCTTTTAAATTACTCATAGTAAGCAGAATGCAGACTTAGGCCATTTCTGCACCATACAGTGATCCTACAACGTCTTGGTGTCATCCTGGCAGTGCCACTGCCGGGACGGGAGTAGAACCCGAATACTCCCCCCTGCACCTGGCTGGCTTCTGGTGGATGGGTAGCATTTGGAACACTCCTTCTTTCCACAGTGCAGCCAGCTTTTTCCTATGCTGCACTGAGGAAGGAAGTGCTTCCACCCTTCCTGCACAGCTGCCAGCGACACGATTGTGTGAAGGGAGGCCATTACCAGATTTTTTCCTGTAATGGTATACCATGCAATTGCAACAGCTGGGGATGCGACAGGAGCGGGACCATGATGATGTCATGTGATAGCATGCATCATGGACCTGCTTTAACACATCCCCGTGCTGGGATGGCACTGTCGTGTGGAAATGGTCTTAGTCATCTTTAGAGTAGCATCAGTGTAGCTTAAGTTAGTGTTGACTAACTGAAGTCATGCTGTTTTTAATAAGTCTATTAACTATGCCTGTTTGGATCCATCCCTATGTTTTTGGATGATTATTTTAATGTATGTACAATAGCAGTTTTGTATCATCCAGCAGGCAACTTTCGATATTTTAATTTTTACATGATACTCAGCATACCAAGGAGACAGCCAGTGGTGTGGAGGAATAGCTTATATTCTTATGAGGTTTGTAAAATCTTAAAAATTGAAACATCCAAGGAAGTACTTAGAAATAGTAAATAGATCAGGCTGAGTTACATATGTAGGTAGGTAGAGTTTGCTGAATACATTTGTCTACTCTGACTAGCAACGCCTTTCTGCAGTAATAGGTGAAGTGTTTCCCAAAACTGCTAGTTAGTTTTCATTAAGGAGGATCCAATAACAGGCAGAGTTAGATACCATTACTGAACCTTTTGCACCAAATCTTTTACATTCAGAGAATGTAGCCCCTTCCCTGGCTATACCTTTAAAAATGATGGATATTTGTAATATTCAAGTCTGTAAGTGAGTTGCATATTTATAGGTGAAGTTTCAGTAGCTAATACATCACCCTTGGCTATGGTGTTTTCCTACAGTCTTTTATTCAAATCTTGTCTCTTCTCTGTGGTCCTCTGTGTATTTTATTCTTAATTTCATCTGTCAGTCTGATCTTATGTGGAAAGATCTGTTTAACCATCAGTGTGGCATTTTTAGAGGGACCTATTAGCTGGGCAGGGCATCAGATATTCAATTTGATGGTTGGCATTGCATGGACACCTGGTACTATGTTTCATTAAATAGAATGCAATATACCTTAATGCCGATTGATTATACTAGCCATATCAATCTTTCCTGAGTTAATGAAACAAAGGACTGATTCATCTGTGTGCATACATAAGGTCCACATTGTCTGCACTCTGTCAGTAGCTTTATGATAGCTAAATGCATGAACATCCCCATTGGAAATAATTGTATTTGAGGTGCTGTTCTTATTGATTGTTGGTGGATGCTCACCTATAAAACGGATGGTACCAAGCACCTTTCATGTTTTTGTGTGAATTTGAATAATAGATGCTGCTAACTGAAATGAATTGTCACTACTAGCTCTCGAAAATTTTGATATGAACTTTTTTGAAAAATGTATTTGATTTTCCTGTAAATTATTATCTGTTGTGGTACATTTATTATTATTATTATTATCATCATCATCATCATCATCATCTCAATTTATTATATAATATATAATACTACTTTCAGCAATGTTTCTGGGCTGCTTATTATATTATACCATACCTTTCAGCCAGCAAAAACTATCAGAAATATACGATATAAAATAAAGAATTCCAGGAGTGTGGATATGGTATTATCCCTGGTCTCTGATAAGCTTTGAAATCTTCTTTCTAGAGTAATGGGTTAAAGGAGCATCCGCTGTGTTCAGGGACTAAATGGTACGAAATGACAGAAGCAATCCTTCCACTGATCTACAGTCTCTCCTGACATAAAAGAGATCTCCAGATTTTCATATCCAGTGGGCCTGCTGTGGGTAATTTGTTGGGGGCACCCCACAGATACCAAAAAACACACATGCTCAAGTCGGCCTCACAGGGCTTGAGAGAGACTGCAAACGTGAGGTGAGGCTTATAAGCCCCTATGAAAAATGGCATAGGGCAGCAGCAGGGGGGATGGCAAGCCCCCCACCAGCCACCGCTTCTGCCTTACAAAGGAACCCTGCCACCTCAAAGGCAAAACCAGGCAGCCAGCATGTTCCACACCACAGATTTAAGTGGTTGTGTACACTTGAATCCATGGTGAGTTGAATTCATGGATCGTGAGCCCATGGATACAGCAGATGCACTGCACTTAGTTCTCTCGGTTATTGTTCTGTTCTTTCAAGTTGATTCTGACTTACAGTGACCCTAAGGCAAGTCTATCACAAGGTTTTCTGGAGCTGAGAGTGTGTGATGCCCCCAGGGTCACCCAGTGGGTTTTCATGTCCAAGCAGGAAATCAAACCTTAGTCTCCAGGACTGTAGTCCAGGTACACCACAATTTCTGTTTCACTCTACGTAATTGCTATATTATTGTCCCTGTATGTGGTCATTTACAGAAGCAGACAATGATGATTATCACCAGACCATGTCATTACTTTAGACAGTAGTGCTTCTGTTAGGACTGGATTTGGGGGCAAAAATGGACAACAGGAAGAGACCCAGTTGGGCGTTTTTATTTTCTTCTCCCTACTAATGCAGGCTTGTACAGTAGAAAAGCTTTGTACGTTGGTATCATGTGCAAGAGCAGTGACAATGAATGTCTGTCATAGAGCTAAAAGAGTATGCGGATTTTGAGCCGGCATAACTGACACTACCTTAGTATGAGGGCCTGGACAAATCGAGGTATACCACTCAATGTTTCATTAGGAACTACACCTGGTTTGTTTGAGAAAGTAATACTTGGTGTGGGTTTAGCAGGATTGTAAGGTGAGGAGGAGGAGATTTAACAGCAATCCCAACACAAATTTCTACTGTCATTCTGCACTGCTGTTTGCCTAAAAATAAAGGCTTCCATCACACTAATACAGGGCTTTCCAAATGGTGTGCCATGTCATGTTAGTGTGTTGCCTGAAGTGTGTAGGTGTCACCTACTATCTTGGAAATGTATGTTATTATTTATAAATCATATATTTTTAAAAACATATGAAAGGTTTTCATGAGGTATGTTGTGTCCCCATTCATTTTCGTTATTACAATTTATGTACGTGACTGTATCTCTTATAAGGAGTTAGTTTAACCTCCAGTTTGCTAATAAAATTGAAATTACTATGTCGCAAAATGATGCATGTCTAAAAAGTGTGTCACCAACATGAAAGATTTAGAAAGCTCTGCACTAGTGGGATTTCCTCTCCCTCTAAGGCTAACTGCAGTGGAGGGCAGATTAACTATCACTGGGTTGGCAGCTGCAGTCCCTATGAAAATAGCAAGGTAGGTAGGTTCCTAGTATTAATATTATTTTAATTGTAACATAGTAACAGACCTTTAAAAAGTTATTTTTGAACTATGCCTTTCTTATTCCTCCAGCCAGCACAGCCAATTGCTGTCCTAGCTTGAGGACATTGGGAAGTATAGTCCAAAAAAAAAAACTTTTCCAATCTCGGTGTAGTTGGTAACAGTGCTTTTAGTATCACATGCAGTGTGGCTCTAAGTTGTTTTGGTCTAAGTTGGTTGAAGACCAAAACAACAGCAAAGAGGCCTTTTTTCCTTTTATCTTCTCAAAGGCAGACTTAATGTTTTTCAGCTGTTTTATTGCAGGCAGGCTAGCTATGAAATGCCTCTTGCTGAAAATGGTCACCCATTTTAAGGCTGTTAAACTGCTTTTTAACTTTTTGGAGGTGATTAATGTTGTCTTTATTTAATCAAGAGAGCAGAAAAGGAAAAGCATGGGTTATGGTGCTTGAAGGTCAGTTTGCAACAGAGGAGGGAAAGGAAATGTTCTTACCTGTTTCTCTGCCTAGTGCATGTGGTTATGCTGACTTTCAATTACTTGAATAAGATACCTTTGAAAAACGCTTATTGCCATCTTGACGTACTTATGAATTGATGGTATTACCCTTTGCATTCACTACTTTTTTAAAAATGTAAGGTGGTTGTTTTTTTAAATGCAAGGTTGACTGTATGGAAAATGCTATGGAATTTGTATTTAAAAGTACGCAGATGATCTGTAGATAACTATCCTTCCTTAAGAGGCAAAGATAAAAGCCTAAATGAAGAGTTCTTTCTTTTTTTACCCTTCTTATAAGTACTACTCTGTGTCTTAGATGAGGACAACTTGTAAGTAAGTACAAGTAAGTGTTTTTTAATGTACCAATAACTTTTACTGAGACAGAATCCCTTATTCTTCTCCTTCTTTAAAATTGCTTGTGTCTTTAAAGAAAAGCATCTGGAGCTTGTTATTTCCTGACTTTCTTCTGTAACAACTTTATATTGTTAGTTCTCAAACTATTAAACAAGCAACATGAGTGTATATCCCATAATGACTAAGACCATTTCCACACTAGACTGTTATAGCACTATTATTCCACTTGCAAAATCCTATGGAATCCTGGAGTTTGCAGTTTCAGGAGGGGCTGGAATAATAGCACTATAACAGTCTAGTGCGGAAATGGCCTAACTCTTGTTTCAATTCTACCTGCTAATATTTTATATTTGTAACTGTGCTGTAATTCTTAACAATAACCCTGTAATGCTGGTCAGTATTATTGTCCCCATATTTGCTGTTGGAGACTGAGAGTGGTTCATCTAAGAACATTAATAATGTGTTCATGGAAGAGGCAAGAATTTCAACAGTGCATTTGATTCGTATATTTCAGTTTGCTGACTACTGTGATATAACAACTCTCCTACAAAGTAATTTCTGTGCTATAGTCTCAGGCCCAAATATGTATGGGAACTCCAATGTAAGATTATAGTATTATATTTTCACTCAGGTAAAAGGTATATTTCACTGTGTTTGCCTATGTACAGTGATTATGGAGTCATGCTATATGAATTAGCCATTTATTTTTTATTCATCTGTTTCAAAGTACAGTCATGTATAATCATGGGTGGGGAAGAATGAACATGCTTGGATGAGTACTTGTATGAAGATTTTGTGTGGAGTGTATGTAAACTTTATTCCAGATCAGCAAACTGAAAGAGCTTACCACAAGGACTTGCTATCTGGCAGTGACTATAATTACTTCTCTCCATCTTCTTCATCTATATCATGGGAGTAATACTTAGGAAATGGTTGTCTTCCTTTGATAAGTCACTATCATCATTGGTATTTCTTTTCTTTAAAAATGGGGATAATTTATTCAGCAATATCATTCTAATTAAGTCAGCAACAATTATGCCTTCTATTAAGTATTATTCAGATGTAAGTGCTGACTTTTTGTTAGCCAAACCAAACACTAAATATTCACAATGGGGAGGTATCAGTAGGCTTGAGAAGAACCCCATGAATTTCAGAAAATAAAAAAAAAAGGTGGAAAGAAACCTAAAGGCCTCTCCCTTCCATAGTGCAGACTACAGACCACACAGGGAACACTGAGCTGCTGGATTCAGTTTTCTATCTCAGCAAACCTTCTTTTTCTTTCCTTTTCACTCCCTACCTAGCAAGATGACACTTTTTGCTGATCACTGGCAGAGTTCTTTCAATATTAGATACAATAACAATGTGATATCGGGCTGAGGGCCATAGGCTGTCCTGAGGCTGCATATTGCCCACATTCATCCTTATTACTTGGAATTACTCATGCATTCCACATGGCAAAGGTTTGATCCTTAGATGTTTACAAAAATAAAAGAGCATTGAAATACTTCTGCTGTAGCAGCAGCATGTCACAGTATCTCCAGAATGTGTGGTGTTACTTTTTTAAGAGAACTAGTTGTGTTACTCATTATTCTGATCACCCAATAAGTCATCATTTCTTGCTGTGGTCCAAGAAGAATTTGCTGGATTACTTATTAGTAGCACGTTACTGTTACTATTACGGTTATGCTGTTTAAAAATGGTCTTTGGTTTCCCCCCAATCTCTTTTCTTCACAGCTCACACCACCATAGCCTGTGAAAGTGTGTGGCCTGCACTACTGCTTGGAGTGGCCAATCTGGCAAAACAGCTCTCTCACCATCTCCCTACTGCCCATGCAATCAAGTGACTCTCTTTGTATTTTTCTGGGAATGTAACTTTGTTTTCAATTCTGGGAGAATGGAAGAATGAAGAAAAAATAAAGTAACATTAATATTTCCAACTAACTTGAATCTCCAGTTTGCAACTCATGTTTACAATGTCCTCCTCCCTTGTTGCTGGCTCCTCTGCTCCTTGCTGTTTGCACAAAAGGCCACAAAGGAAAATCACATGGTTAGCCGCCCACAACACTCTTACTCTTCCCCTTTCCACTGCTCATACTGGGTCAGATCTCTTCCCAGTAGTGAGTAACAGGCAGAATCTTGTTACATTACTCTGAAAAGTGGTTAACTACAGCCCTGGATATTAGAAGAGAAAAGTAACGCAGATCTAGCCCACTGCTGCCTACTAAAGTAACTTTTTGCAAGTAACACTGTTTCCAAGCTCTTGTTGTCTTTTGGAGTATGACAAAAAAATAAGTATCCCAAGCAATCATTTATAATGTGAGAAGGTCTTGGGGTTTGTCTGTGGATGTATGAATGTCCACCATACAAATGTGGCTTTGATCTCACTGAGCTGCTAAACCTGCGCTAGAGGTATCACACACTTCATACTCCAAATGGGAATCCCATGACTGTGTGCTCCTGTATGAAACAAAAAGGATCTGTTTTTCTGCCTAGCATTCTAATTTTCTGCATCATCATCATCGTTGTCATCATCACAGCAACATTAAAACACAACAACAACATACATTATTTTATTTTTTTTAAGTCTGGTAGAATGTTCAATTTAGAATGTTAAAAGCAGCTTTGGCACAAAAGATGAGCACTTTGGACAAACAGCTTGTGCTGTTCAGCATTGGAAAAGCACGTTGCTAACATTTGTCTTCTCAGAACCCTTACAGATACTCCACTCTGAGTTTAAGACACAAATCACCCAAAAGAAGCATCTGCTTCTCCAGCATTGTGTGCAAGAGACTACATCCCATAAAGGTAAGCAAAAAGCTCTAGTCTCCCAGTTGTGTGAGAAAATTCTCCTAACAGTTTAGTAGCTGAGTCTCCTCGAGGGAAATCAGAATAGATATGCACTGTGTAGAAAGTCAGGGGAGTGTGGGCTGTTATGCACTGTGCAGAAAGTCAGGGGCGAATGACCACGTGAAGACGAGCTTTCATCATGCATCAGTTAAGGCAAGTGGAATCCCACTTAGCTTTCTTAGTGTGGAAATGCACTGTACTTTTTTCTCGTGATGACCCCTTTTACCTTGCAGAACCAAAGCTGGCCCTATGAAGTATCTCAAACAAGCTGAAGAAAGATTCAGCTATGACTTCCTGTACAGGAACAGTGAATATTGTTCCAATGGTATTACCAAGCAGATGAATTTTAAACTGTGGATTGCCTGAAGATTGAAATGGAGAAGAACTAGAAGAGTACTTAATGTGGTGGTGCAATTGCATTTTTGGCATCTACACTCACACTGTTGTTGCAGTTTCTGCCCATCACTAGTTACTTTCTACATGCCTCTTTTGGCTTTCTCCAAGAGCTCCTCCAATAGGTGCAAAGATAAGGATGTTTCCCACTCCCTCAGAGTACAAGTGGGACCCATGAGCCAGTTAAAAGAGGAAGTCTAGATCCAGTTAATCCTGTATCTCCCATTCTCTGGCTAGCCAGGGAAGCAAAGTCTTTTGAGTGACAAGGTATGGCAGCTAAAGGACTGATCAGTAAAGGAACTGTCCAACAAGTCCAAGAGTAAGTACTGAAGAGCAGAGAGCTGTCCAGGAAGTTACCACAAGTATAATTTAGTTTGCTGAATTGTTGCATCAGCAGCTTCCAGGAACCAAGTGAAGCTTGGGTAGCCAGCTTGTAAGTGAAACCATGTTTCAGCTGTGTTAGTGAAGAATGTGCTAAAGGTAAGGCTTTCTCCTGAGCTGGGCTTCAAATGAGATATTGCAGGCTCCAGATGTGCATTGACCTATCTTCAGTGAACATCATCTCAAACTTGTTGCTGTCTGTGTTCTTGATATTCTGTGGATGAAACCAGCTATGATGCAACAGAGTTGTCAATTCTGAAAGTTCAATAGATGGAGTATCCTCCAGGAATATGGTCTTGACCTGTCCTGATTTTTTGGTCCTATTAAGGTCCTGTGGGAGGAAGGTATTTTTCCACTGGTGAAGCAGTCAGTTTCATACATTTCTGTGGGATATGTTCTGGGCACCATTCCTGACACTATCTGGACTTGCTATCTTCTTGTTCTGTCAGAGTTGATACACTTTATTAAAACTGTTTGACATTCAGTTGTGTGACAGTTAAAGCTCTATTTATCTTGGAGATGCAGTAATGGAGAAACTGCACAGAAATATTATGAAGACCAAGGGTTCTGTAACACCATTCTCTGTCTTCAGAAGTCACTTCAAAATTGAGGCTGTTCAGTAAAATCTTGAGAGTTTTTCAGGAGTTTCCCTGGTGTTAAAAAGGTTTAGTAGATAGACATACAACTTTTCCACTAGTTTGTTCCACTAGTTTGCATTTAATTAATTATAATTTAAAGAATTTACCTTTTTCTTGGTTTCTTAAAATAAAAAAAAACTGTTCCAACTCTGTTCATTACTGTTTGGAAGCTATGTTATTCACTCAGGAATTATTAGAGGTTTTCTAAGAGGTATTATCTGTGCTGTGCAAAATAGAGCAATAAATGTTATACAATCATCCCTGCCAACGTCCACACAGAAGCCATGTCATGATTGTATTTTTTGGTCTACCACTTTTAACCATGCCTCATGCAAAACCCAGCATATGAAGAAACTTTGGCACTTAGTTGAACCAACCATTCTTCTTCATGGTCTCTGTGACTCATACAATGTCCATGCAGTAAACTATTTATTGAACAGACATCCGGGTCACTTCAAGAGCAGCTTTAGGCATCATGGATAATTTCTGGTTGAACACTTCACAAATTTCAGCCATACTCTGGATTAATATTATTGTTACAGGAAAAATGCATTTATGTCTTTATAACAATACCATTCTTCATAATACACTTCTTCAAAGAGAAGCCTTTTGGATTTTTCAGTTACCAATAATTGCCCCTACAGGACTGAATGACCACTTTGACTTTTCATTCTTGTTTTGTTTTGTTTTTGGTAGCTCTGTCATTTGGTTTAGGTCTCTGGAGAGGGATATTAGAGTAGGATTTCCAAATGTTATTAATTCAGTATTCAGGCCGTGTGAATTGTAGATTTATTTAGTGTGAGAACTACTTTCTGCTAATTGATTCTCATTTACACCTGTTAATGAATTGTGTTTAACTGGTTCACTATAAATTGTAAGAAAGGTAAAACCTCCCATTATGTTCCCTTCCATCATGTGATGTGATTGTTGGATGAAAATGGCTCTGTATACTACATGCCTACTTAAGTCTTCTGAGTTTTGCATTTTCTTCACCCTCTGTAACTATAATTAAGAAATGGTATAGGTTAAATTATCTGTATTGGTGTTTATTTTTTATTATATGGGAGTTAAGGTTGCTATATCTCCAGGTTAAGACTTCTGAATCAAGTTTCAATTATTGATACATGAAAGACCTGGCTGAGGAAGATTGTACTGAAATAACTTCAGATTTTCCAGAGTGGTCCTGTTGTCAGTAATGATCTATTATTGTCTACCTGGTAGTTTGAACTTACTACATTTCTTTATATTTGGACTTGTTCCAATCGGACTTTTTATAAATTCTTCAATGGAATAATTATGTACACTTCTAATTAATGTTTGTTATATTTTTGTTCACTATTCGAGGGTGTAGCTATATTTGATTTCTAATTTGTTTTTCACACCAGGTAAATGTATTTATAGATACCAGTATGTTGTGTCTACCATCATTAGGTTTTTCACCTAGTCCACAAATGTTACTTTTTAATTATAGGATATATATTATTTATATTATTGGATGTCAGATATATATGTGTGTGTCATTACATACATTCTTCATACACTAGTTAGTTTTGTAGTATATATTTGCCATTTTCAGAACAGTTTATACAAGTGAGAGATCTTCTTGTGCTTTGAGTGGATGTTTTCCACTAGCTTCCCATCTATATTATGTTCAAAAGAGACCTCTCAGCCTCAAAAGATTATCCTCACCACACTACATCAGTGTCTTTACCCTTGGTCCTCTTTGACTTCAACAAGGACGTCAAGCAGACTCCTCATAATTCACAAGTGCCCTGTTTCTTGCTGTGTTGGTTGGGCTTCCTGAAGTGGATGGTCAAGAGAAAGGATGTGTCAGAGGTTGTGCTGGGACATTAGCCAGTGGCCAGAGCAGGCAATCATGCACTTCCATATGGACAGACCATAGACTCAGGAGAAGGAAGGGGCATACTGAATCATGTGAAACCCAGACATTGTGCTAAATCATTTGGTGTGCCACTGATCTATCCTGCGTGCCCTGTGATTATGATCTCTCCAGTGTCCCAGTGTACTGCCGTCTCTTCAGTGTACACATTAAACCTCAAGAGGGATACAAGTGTATCTATGTTCCCCTCATTCTTGGTGTATATGTTGAGTTTTGTAGTCTGAGCTGCAAGAGGTGGTCCATTCCAGTAAGAAATGCTGCCCTATAGAGTGTAAGGGGGAACTTCTGGTCCTACCTGCTCCTTTATTTGCCTGCTGATGTAATTGTTCTGACCAGATCTCAAAAAGGTGATTTAGGCTTTAATTTTTTATTCCTTCACAGCAGAAATCAACCCCTTCCCCATTTCTCATTTCATTTTCTGCTAAGTTATTGGGTAGGTTACTGGCTTGGTCCCTGTGAACATTTAGCAGCTATTTCCATTGATCTCTTATCTTGTTTTCTCTCTTCATTATCCCTTGTATTAAGTCCCTTTCTCTCAAAAGGCTTGAAACTTTGTCAGGCGAAAGTAACCATAATATGGCATTGTCTGGGTTTTGTGTTAGGAATGCCTGTCCATCCCTGATGTCCTTGTCAAAAGCTTGACATTCAGTGCTCACATTTCTTTACTGAGATGATGTCAAACTTGTTGGGTTATATATGGAGGAGGAAAGAAATGCAAGAATTATTTAGGAAGCTTTGAAATATTGTCCAAGGGCCATCCCTTCCCTGAGAGAGCTGACTAAAAAAAAAATTATCAGACACTGGAACTGAGCTATCGGTACTGAATACCCATAGTGGATCCAAGATTCTTCTTTGTAGTCTCTGTGAATCATACAATGGGGTATTTCGCACCTGCACAATACAGCATTCGGAACCTTCTGGAAGTCTAAAATCAGACTTCTGGCAGTTGGGCCATCTCCCACATCCCCAGGGTATATAAGGCCACTCCCCGAGTAACGGTCAGTTCCTTTTCTTCTGCCGTGGTAGCAGCGAGTAAGGAGCCTTTCTCAGCCTGACTGATAAACTTTTTTTCCGATCTTGGACTTGTTTTGGTTTCTGATTATCTCTTGGCGGTTTTTTGGTGGTTGGTCTGACACGGTGCACATTTTTGGACTACTAGTGTGTTTCTGCGATTTGGGCTTTACTTTGTATGGCAACTTTTAAACATTGCAAAACCTGTGGAAGGAAAATACCCAACAAAGACGGTCATTCCGAGCGTCTCCTTTGTCTGGGTGAGGGCCATAATGTGACAAATTGTGAACATTGCCAGTTATTCACTTCTCAGTCAAGAAGGAATAGAGTGGCCCATTTGAAGGCACTTTTGTGGGACCAGGTTTTGTCAGCATCTGAACCCACAACTTCAGGAAAATATGTTCAGCCTTCTAAAATGGCTCAAACATTGCCTACACCCTTCACAGTTCGACATCACTCTGAGGCTCGAGATCGAGAGCAATCTGATCCAACTGCAGTGTCGACAAAGAAAAAGGGTGATCCAAAAAAAATGTCTCCACCTCACCCTCAAAGACAACAGCTTGAGGTGAGAAAGACAAAATGAAGAAGAGAAAATTGAAGGACTCATCACGAGAAGAGCCTTCAAAAAAGTCTAAAAGGATTGAACAGCCCAGTCTACCTGCTCCAATCCGATCTCCGTCTCTGACGGTACCAGGCACCTCCATAGATAAAACGATGGAGGATATTCATCATGTGATTGTTCACAATGTGTTTAGAATACTGTACCATCTGGTGAGATTGAAGAAATTTGTGTTCACTCCAAAGGGGAGATCATGGATTCACCTCCGATTCTTTTGATGGGGTCTGTGTCACATTGCTGAGAGTCAAGATCTCCTGTTGGTGGACACTTGAGATCACAACAACATGATCTTGTTGAGCTAACCTCCCCACCAAGGCATCAGCATAGAACTCCGCCATTGCCTCCAAGATCACCTTCTAGGCGATCACGTTCATGGACGAGATCGCCTCGTTGGTACTGTTATGTGTGGGATACACCTCTGGACTGTTATCGACAGTATCCTGAAGAGGAGTTTTCCATTGACTCCAGAGATGTCTCCCCTTGCACTGATGATGTTCATTGGGCGTGCAGGCATTCTCAATACTGAGAGGAAGACTCACCGACTTGCCATCGGTATAGAGAGGAGACTAGTCGATGACCTCATGTTCCAAGGTCATCCACTAAGTCTCCAACTCCGTCCTGCCACAGAATGCTGCCTGCAGTGTCCGGATATAGACCTGAAAAAGAAACAGACAGAGTCCAGCAACATTCGTTTTGTAGTCAGGTCTCTCCTGGACGACAGTCAGTGTCAAGGTACCATTCTCCTTGGTACCGTATGGTGAGATCTCCTTCTCTGTCGGAGTCTGAGGGATCTCACGTGTCCTATGTGCCTGAGCAGCCTAGATCGAATTTTGTGTCGACAGCAGAACGTATATCACCCAGTGATGATGTTTGCTCTTTCGCTGATCTGGTTCTGCGGATGTCCAGATCATTGAATCTTCAAGTTCAGATTGATAAAGAGGATCTCCAAGATCCTATTTTCCAGGAACTGCATGATAGAGCACCCGTACCGTCTATCATTGCGCCGTTGCCTTATTTGTTAAAGACTGTTAAAAAGTCATGGGATTTTCTGTCTTCCATTCATTCCACATCGAAGAAAATAGAAGCACTGTACTGTCTGATTGAGAGTGATCAAGAGTGGCTGACTCAGCATCCAAAGCCAAACTCAGTAATTGTTGATGCAGCTCAATCTAGACAATCCCAGAAGCTTCATGTGGCACCTACTGATAGAGAGGGAAGGAAGCTAGAAAATTTGGGAAAGAAGGCATATTTGAATGCTGCCTTGTTGTTTAAAATCTCAAACTATGCAGCGTGTATGGGTGCCTATCAGCAGTTCTTGTGGACTAGGATGAAAATGTTCATAGATATGCTGCCTGAGGATGAGAGAAAGACTGCTACTTCTCTGTATGGTGAGGCCTATCGTTTGTCCTCCCAACAAGTCACAACCTCTGAGCATATTACTGATTGTAGTGGGAAGGCAATTGCTGGAGCAATAGCCTTGAGGAGACACGCTTGGTTGAGATCTTTGGGTCTGTCTCAACAAGTGAAGAGTGTGATTGAAGACCTCCCTTTTGACTCTGTAGGTCTTTTCAGTGAAGGTATAGATACCAAACTAGAACACACACAAAAAATGCACACTACTGCTAAAAAGTATGGGTTCCCGGTACCATTGTCATCATACTCCAGGTATCGATATCACCGTTACCAACCTTACACAATGAGAACAAGAAGTCCGACTCCCGCACAGCAGCAACATCAAACATCAGGACAGCAACAACTTTCAAGGAAATTTCTGATGTCTAAATTCAGACAACCTCACTATAAAAAGAAACAACAAGACCAACCGAAATGGCGCGTTTGACAACCAACTGAACGATACCTCACTCGCACACTGTCAACATGTTTTGGTCATTTCTACTGTCGAAGATCCAAATCTCTCTGCTCGAACCCTAAATGTTGATACCACCATCGACACCATCTGTCCCGCTGGTATCGACAGCATGGCGACGTTAGATACTGTCACAGCTACCATCATCACTGCCGACATTGGTACTGACGGAGCTGTTGGAAGCTGTGGTACAGAGAAAAAGCCCTCTGGAAACAGACTGTCAAATTTCATCCACACATGGGCCTTGATAACAACAGATTCATGGGTGTTGGATATAGTGAGATTGGGCTATATGATAGAATTCCATCAACTACCACCAGTAGGATGAATTCATATCACACCTTCGTCCCAAGAGCTGGAAGAGGAGATTGCAACTCTGCTACAGAAAGGGGCAATTGGAAAGATCTCATATGCTCAACTAAGAAGGATTTTCTTTTCCAAATACTTCCTGGCACCAAAGAGAGATGAGGGTCTTCAACCCATTCTAGACCTAAGAGGTGTCAACTATTGTATAACAACAAAACGGTTTCGAAGGGTAACCCTGGCATCGATAATGCCATTGCTGAAGAAGGGGGACTGGTTTGTGACACTGGATTTAAAAAATGGTTACTTCCACATATCGATAAGAAAAGAACAGAGAAGGTTCCTAGCCTTTGTGTTGGGGAAACAAACTTATCAATTCAGATCACTCCCATTCAGCACAAGCACGGTGCTGAGGGTGTTCACAAAGTGTATGTCAGTGGTGGCGGCATATCTGCAACAAAGAGGTATCGTTCTGTTTGCATACATAGATGACTGGCTGATAGCTGCTCCGACAAAACAGAAGGCTTTGCAACACCTGAAGACTACAGTGAATTTAATGAATACACTAGGACTGATGGTAAATTTCAAGAAGTCCCACCTTGTACCACAAACAGGAGTGAAGTTTATTGGAGCCATATTGGACTCAACCAAGGAGTTGGCCTTTCTGCCAGACGACAGGTGGCAGAAAATGCAATGCACTCTAAGGCAGCTATTGGTAACACGACACGTAGGAGCCAGAGCCGTACAAGTGGCCCTAGGACTGATGACCTCGACCACTATGGTGACTCCAAACGCAAGATTGAGAATGAGACTCTGCAACACTGGTTCATAAGGAATTTCAGTCCACTTCTGCATCATCAAAACAAGTACATGACGATTCTGAAGTGGGTGCACTTGCCTCTCTTCTCGTGGTTGAAGGCAGAAAATGTCCTAAGGGGCATGTTGTTTCTACCAGATCCACCCATGGTCTCTGTCACCACAGATGCGCCCATGGACGGTTGGAGAGTGCATATGCAGAATGTGTCAGAAAAGGTTGGACCAAACCTCTAGAAAATACTTTGTGATGTGAATGTAATGTTACTTTGTAATGTCATATTGCTTTAATTGTTAAGTGCACCTGTGGGAAGGAATGTGACTCTAGCTAGGATATGCTGAGTCATGCTGATGAGCACCACGTGCAGACAGTGCAAGGGTTGGCCAGGATTGGCTGGGTGTCTGTATAAAGCTAGCACAATCCCAGCCAACAAGTGCACATGTTGCCTGAAGCATGTTGCTGGAGGCTCTGCTGGAAAGAGCAAGCTAGAAATGCTGGAACGCCATCTGGACTTTGTAAATATTGTATATGTTTTGTTACAAAGAATAAAGAGCCTCCACATTGGAAGATTATAAGTGGAGTGGGTGAGTGTTACTGGCTTAGTGCATTTGTTGCTAAGGTATTCTCTGCTGCTGGGCACGCTTCCATAGCAGTGCACAGCTATCTCTGCTTATCTATATATTTTTCTTGGCCAGCTTTTTCCTTTTTCACTTTGACAGAATGTATCTGTAAAAGGACACTGAATATTGTTGGAAAAACATCAACACATAAATGTTCTGGAGTTTCTTGCTGTCATCAAGACGTTCAGAGCTTTTCAAGTGCACCTGCACAGTCTTGCAGTGCAAGTAAGGACGGACAATACAACTGTAATATATTATATCAACAAACAAGGAGGGACTCACTCTACAGTGCTTCTGAAATTAACAATCAAGTTCTGGAACTGGTGCCTTGCCCGAAAGATAATACCATCAGTGATGCATGTGCCAGGAGCAGACAATACATGGGCGGATACCGTAAGTCGAGCCTCGATGTCCTGTCACGAATGGGAGCTGGGCGATGCTGTAACCGACAGCTTGTTCAACCTATGGGCGGTACCATCGATAGATTTGTTTGCATCCAAAGACAACAAGAAATGCAAGATGTACTGCTCTTGTCGAAAGACAGACCAAACAAGTCTGGGGGATGCTTTTCTGTACAGATGGACGAGACCGCTCCTCTACGCATTTCCACCTTTCCCTCTCATAACAAAGGTGATCTCAAAGATAAGACAGGGTCATATTGATAACACCATGGTGGCCGAGACAGCCATGGTTCTTGCCCCGTCTCACTTTGTTAAAACATCGGTACCAGAGGTTACCATCGATACTGAACTTGTTGACGATGCATAGCGATACCGGGTTTCACCCGGATGTGCAGAAACTTCGATTGACTGCATGGAAGATACTGTAGATTCTGCTTTCCCGGAGGAAGTTAGCTGCATATTAAGAGCGGCTCATAAACCATTGACTATCAAGTCATATGGCTACAAATGGGACACATTTTGCAGATACCTGAGGGATTGTGGTACCCAACCTCGGAATTGCGGTACCGCAGACACACTTTCTTTTTTGACACACCTCGGTACCAAGGGACTGTCATTATCTCCAGTGAAATATTATCTGGGTGCCATTTTGTGGTACCTGCAGAGTAAGGGAAGACCTTCCTGTTTCTCTAGCCCAACTGTTAAAAGATTTTTACGGGACTATAACCCAATATTTATTACATTTTTTTAAAAAAAAGAAAAATCTGATGTTTCTTTGTTATCTCTGGCAATTCGACATCTCCCACCTCCATCTTTGACAGCTCGCTAATCTCCCCATTGTGTGATTCACAGAGACCATGAAGAAGAAGAAGTTGCTTACCTGTAACTGTGGTTCTTCAAGTGGTCTTCTATGAAGTCACACAAACCCACCCAGCCTCCCCACTTGATGTCTTTTTCATTGGTTTCTATAGCTGCTACCATGGCAGCAAAGGAACTGACCGTTACTCGGGGAGGGGCCTTATATACTCTGGGGATGTGAGGGATGGGCCAACTGCCAAAATGCCTGATTTTAGGCTTCCAGAAGGTTCCGAATACTGTATCATGCAGGCATGAAATACCCCATTGTGTGACTTCACAGACGACCACTTGAAGAACCACAGTTACAGGTAAGCAACCTGTTCTTTCGGTAATACAGCTCATTTAAGTGTTTTAACAACAGCTCAGAGAGGAGTTTACAGTCCAAACTAAGTGGATGCTTTTCTCTTACAGAAGTGGCTTGACATGTATCCCGTAGAATCCTGGGGTTTCTCAGTGAACATATTGGTAGCTGCTCAAACAAATTTGTTCACTATTAGCATTTTTGCTTACACTGTAGAAACACAGGTATTAGATGCATTCTGAGTACACTCTCAATTCCTGCAGGTTGCCAGGTAAAATCAAATGGACGTAGCTGAAACCTGTAGAAATTCAGAGCGTATTCTAGCTTGTATCTCACCAGTCTTTGTAATGTGTCAGTGTCCATTGGCAGCCAAATGACAGACTGTTTTGAATCTACTCATCCCAAGTCATATTCTTCACTTAAAAGGCCCTTCCTAGTATATGGGATGCGATGCCTTTTATTATTTTCTGTTTGAAGAACTAATAGCATTTTGTGTTAATGTGAAGGACCTGAAGTGCTTTGTGGCTCCAACAGTAGAACCCTCTAACTATATATTTCTTCTTCCATAATCTATGATAGTCCCACATTCCTGAAAACGGAGACAAGCTGGTAAGCAATTTCTTCAGTGAATACAGTCATCTCAATTCCTTATTACCCTGTAGCGCCTCCTATTTCTTTTGACACTTGTACTTCCAGATCACTGGGCATTTATCCACACATTCTTGGCTTCTGTGTAAAATCCTTGTCAGGTGCTGAATCCATTCTTGATATGTCTTGACTGAAATATATAAGGTATGTAGTCAGTTTAGCATTTAATAACATTGAACACAACATGTATTGCTGACAGAGTAGGAGATTTATTTCATGTTAGCTGGTTTTAAGAGTGGAAAATCATTGAGAGCTCTGAACTATTTGAGTTTAGAGCCCCAGCAGGAACAATACTTTCTGATTTACCACAGGAATACAAAACTAGGTTTCCTTAGGAATAAAATGAGGACAAAGAGAAAGGTTGAACTGGTTTATCCTTATTATAATAGAATTAAACATGTAAAATCATGACAGTATCTTTTTATAATAATTTTATTAAGTTTCTCAAAATAAAAAAAAGTTTTTTAACCTGTAATTTTACATGCATTGTTCCTGATCTTCCACTCTGGTCTGGTCTTCACTTCCCGAAATTCACTCCACATTTTACATTTATATATGTATCACAGTACATTGTTTACCTCAGTGTTTGAACATGCATTTCCCTCTCCCTTTCCCTGTTATGTTGCTGTTTTCCCACTATCATTTCCACAATCTAATACAGTCATTTCCACATGACCGTCCCCAGCTATTACCCATTTTTAGCCATTCCACTTTTCTCTATACTTGTCTCTTTAAAGTCTTCTTGTGCTGTCTTCTGTTCTTCTTAAATCCTCCATCCTATAACATGAACTCTCAAAATCTCCAAAAGACATCTGACAGTATATATCTGGCAATCTGAGCTATTATAGTTGCTACATTCACTCATCTTCTCACCTTGGATTTCATTATATAAAAATTATCTTGTTTCCCACTTATATGTGTGTCCTGTTCAACCCCCTTTAACAATATCAAAATGTTATACTAATGACAATATGCCGATCAGAACATAAGCTTAATTGACCTTGTCAAAATACATACTGCTTCATCTGACTCGGAGCCCTTTAACTAAATCACCTCTCATTCCCCCCTCCCATCTCGGACTTTACCGCCTGGAAAATTTTTATAGAAATTCACTGTATTATCAAAGTCGCTTAAATTCCAGGCCATTCCGTCCATGGGAGTGGGGGTATTTTGCTTAAATGATATCTTTCACAGGCTCCTCAATCACACTACCCCCATCTTCCCTTTGACAATATCACAATGTCCATATTAATGACAGCATATCGATCAAATATACAAGCTTAATTGACATTGCCAAAGAGCATTACCACCTATCAGATTCAAAGCCCTGTGCCCAAGTCCAGCTCCTATTCCCCCCTCCCATCTCAGACTTGCGGCCCGGAGATAATTTCTGAAGATTCTCTGTATTCTTATAGTTGCTTGAATTCCAAGCAGTTCCGTCCATGGGAGTGGAGTTGTTTTGCTTGAATGACCTTCCAGCACAGGCTCAATAGTCTCAACAATCCAGACTCAAAAAAAGGCACTGGGAACAAGTCTCATTCAACAGGAGCCGAAAATAAAATAAAAAAAAAGAATAAGCACTGATCAATAATTGTTGCCTCCTCAAGTATTATTCAAAGGTCAGAAATCCAGAGTCAAAAAACCAAAACACCAATCGTCTGAGATCCACCAACATAGTAAAATGGAGAAATAAAGAAAGTTCAGTGTCCAGATGGGGATTCTTAAATCTTATAAGATCCAGGCTTATTCATCCAATAGCAGCCATTTAATTAATTAATTATACAACAATCTCTTTTATAAGTCCAATTAACAGGTCAGCAATCATTCTCACTTATAAGCTCAGTCCTTAAGAGAAAGGTAGAAAAGCCTCTTATACTTTTCTTTAAAATCAGCCGCCCCTTAAGATGAACTCTCAGCCATTATGCACTTACATTCTGGGTCTCCATTCCTTCGCTCCTGTGCACCGTTGCAAGCCAAAAATCCGCTGTGATATTTCCAAAGTGAAGTCCAGAACAGGTTCATGCTATCTTTTTCTTGTTTCTTGCTTGTTTCTTGGTTAAAAGTCGATGGTGGCGCTTGTGCTGCTCTGGCGACAATCCCGCTGGCTCCGTCATGGCGCTTTCGGTTCTCCCAGCCAAGTAGAGCCAAATGCCAGCTGTGAGGTCCCCTTTGGACCACTTGCACACCCCTTATACCGGAGGAGTGTTTAGCCACCTCTAAGTTGACAAAAGAGGCGGCTGGAATCCAGCGGGTGGCTGCCCGGAGCTGTGCCATTGCGCAGCTTCTTTCCGAGCCGCTACTCACAACCACCATGCAACCGGAAGGGAAATCATGACAGTATTGAAATAAGTGAGATATTGATTTCTCCTTTCTGGTGGCTAGGAATGCCTTTCAGCCATGTTCTAGAAATGCTTTTTTTTCTGATATGGATTAAATGGTTTATTAATTTACAGCCAAGCTTAGATTTTAGATTGCTTTGCATAGAGTTTTGCACCTGTGCTGACTCATAAAGATGTAGGGCTGCCAGGTCAAGACCACCCCAAGCTGTCAGGTTCCAAGACTAAACATGGTGTCACTGAGGTTCCTCAGGTAATTTCACAGAGGCAGGTCCTGGTGATGTCATTAAGCATGTTAATTAAGCATCCACTACAGTTGTTCAGAGTATGCCATTCAAATACAACAGAATCTCACAACTGAAAAAATACTTCTGTGGTTGGAATTTACCAAGCTCTGTACTAATCAGAAGAAGGCAAACTTGTCCCAGCTGAGGTTTTAACACCTTGCACTGTTTTTAAGACCACTTGAAAGTTATACTCCAACAAAAGAAAGTTCTCCAAGCATTGTACTGAAGAGAAAGAGCCAAATTTTACCAGTTCTGGTTTTAACTCCCTTACAAGCACTGCTTTTAACAACATAAGGGATTCTTCCACTGCAATCCAATGAAAGAGAATTTTCCATGTTCTGCTTTGAGCAGAAAAAAAATGAACTTTTCTCAGCTCTGTTTTTAACATATTTGCAAACATTTTTTTTAACTTGGAGTTCTAATTCAACAAAAGAACCTTTTCTAGGCAAAAATATTTTTAAAGTGTAATTACAATGAACTGCTAAAATCATGGGAGACATTTCCCCATTTTTAAATAGGAAGGTTTTGTGGAATCGTCCCCTTGTCCCTCAAATAATCATATTAATACTATTATTTATCACAAAATACCTGGGAGGGGGAAACAGTGAGGATGATGATAATCCAACAGAGCAATCCTGTCTATGGGTGTCTCTTCAGAATCAAGCTTTGTTGAGTTTAGTGGGACACAGTTTTAATATACTGAGAACCCAGTTTAACCCAGTTGTGATTTTGAAGGGTTTTTTTGGTGGGGATATGCAAAGGAGAAACAGAGAGAGAGCAGGACATGGAAGAAGGAAGTTGATGAATGTAGTTAGGAGAAATGGGGGGTGATGGGAAAAGGAATGCAAAAGAAGGGAGAAAACAAATGTCGCCAGAATTAGGGAGTGGGGAGAAGGAGAAAGAAAACAAGAGAGGGAAGGACAGAGAAGATCAGTGGAACAAGGATATGTGGGAAAGGCAAAGGTAGACATTATCAATGTCAGAGACCTGGGTGGTGAACCAGCCCAGAGAAGGGCATGTGAGAGCCAGCAAAGTCCAGCCGGGAGGAGACAAGCAAGCACTTTACACAAGGGAGTTCATTACCCAGAGCATCAAGCAAAAACCATAGTCAGAGTTCGAAAAGCCAAGGGTCAAGAGATCAATTCAAGGTAGCAGGAACCGGGTGCTGGGAGCAAGGAACAGGCAAGAGGAGGGCTTGAAAGAAGTTTGCCACAAGCAAAGGAAAGCTTCCAGGCAGGCCCAAGACACAGGTGTGGCTAGTCACTGCTTCTTGAACTTAAGGAAGCCTCCCTTTGCTCAGCATTCTTGAGTCTCCACCTTGTTTGTGGGCTGATTGGCACAGGCTCCAAACCATCTTCAGAATCAGATCCCTGTTGCCCTAAAGGAGCAGGCAGAGGGACGTCCCAGCCTGTTTGGTCCATGGTAGCAGGGGGAGCTCTTGAGCTGCAGGACTCATCTCCTTCCAGAGCAGTGGTTCTCAACCTGTGGGTCCCCAGATGTTTGTGGACTTCAGCTCCCAGAAGCCCTGAGCATTGACCATAGTAGCTGGGGCTTCTGGGAGCTGAAGTCCACAAACATCTGGGGACCCTCAGGTTGAGAACCACTGATCCAGAGCCTCAGGGACCAACAGCTGCTGCTTGTCATCAGCAGCTCTGACAGGGGCTTCAGTTATCACAGACATGGAGAGAGAGAAATAAAGAGGGAAAGAGAAGACATTTAACCTAGAATTCTGGCTGCAGAGATGGAGAAAGGGGATGTTGTTATTGTGTGCCTTCAAGTTGTTTCTGACTTATGGTGACTCTAAGGAAAATCTATCATGGGGTTTTCTGGTGGCTAAGTGTGTGTGATACACTCAAAGTCACCAAGCGGATTGTGATAGATAACAGCTCAGGGGTCAATGAGCAATTGCTTGTGCCAGGAACAGAGCCAGTGATAGACCAAACTAGCTTGCAAACACCCCCATCAGTTGAAAGACAAGTTGTGACAGGGAGAGGGAGAGGGGACTAGCAATGATTTAAAGGAATTTGATTCACCTTTGCACTCCAGCCTCCAATCACAGAGAAGACAGAAACAAGCAGGTCAGAGGGAAGCCATTTTGGCAAGATTAAGAAAACAGAACAGTGATAAGAACATTTGTTCTTGTCAGCTATATAAGTCCATCGCATGGCTTGCTGTTTGCTTGTAGCAAATCACTACACAAGCTCTCACAACCCTTGTGTTCCGGCTCCCTTTGGACAGACCTTCAGCTTTCTGGATCGTTTGGATTTGACCTTGACTTGGCTCAGCTCAGCGTTTCCTCTTGTTTGTTTGCATTGGGCACTCCCCACTGCCTCCTACTCTTGGGTCAATACTTTTTCCTCCCTTTCCCTTGCTGGCAGAGAAGCGCAGGCAGGGAGTTGGACTCTGACATTGGTTTCCAAGGCTGAGTGGGGAATCGTAGTCCAGTGTTTAAATCACTACACCACACTGCCTCTCGAAATGGGATGAGGAAAGCAGAAACCAAAGAGTGGAGGGGGCTATGGAATGAGAAGGAACTAGAGAAAGGGGGAAAGATCAGTATTGGCAGGAAGTGTGAGAGAGAGGAAAGGGGATTTGAGGGGAGGAGATGATCTTTTGCCTGGAACTGGGGATGAAAAGAAAGACTGTGAGGAAAATGTAAAAAGTGAAGTTGAGTATGAAAGAAGAAAGGGATCAAGTGCACAAGCACAGCTATAGAAGACAGATAATCATACCACACATTTGCTAACAATGGTGCAACCCATGTGCACCTCTTACCAAGAAAGGAAACTGTACTGTGGCTTGAACCGTTTAAGATAAGGTGAGGAAGATGGCAATAGAACTAAAAGAGCTAACAGTAAAATAGAAAAAGCCACAAAGCAAGAATTGTGTAGCACAATATACAGTCAATCATACAGCAGCAGATTCTGAGGCAGCTTGATATTTCCACACTCTGACCATTCACTCATATTGAGTCTTGGTGCTGGCCCTTGTTTGAGAAACTTTGAGAAGGGGAAGGGAAAGGGAAGAAGATGGCCAGGCAGACCCACTGTAGCAGCCTGCAACAGTGGGCACCAGCAACATTTTAAAAAGATGTTCAGAACAATGCTCATGCTGAGGCCTTGTCTTCTTTCCGTGAAGACTTCAGAGCGGGCTCAAGCCTGGACAACTGGAGGCACATCCTGAGTTCTGGGAATTCTGTAGGTATACTGCCAGAACAGTAGATGTTTGACCTTTACATGTCCCTGTTTCCAAAGAATTTTGAGTTCTGGAGCTCTGCTTCATTTCTATGTGCAATACATGGTTGACTTTTACAGAGTTCAATGCTACAACAATATTTTGTGTGTAATCCTTTATAAGCACCTAAAACAAATACTTGTTTAGACATTTTAGCCACCCTTTGTGCCAAAAGAAATCTGAAATGCTCAGGCATTTTATTCTGCTAGTGTAAGAACCCTTCCTAACTTTCTCATATGCTGTTTAACCAGTGGTTATTTGACTGGATGCTCTTTTAAGCAAACATTACTTGTTCTTTCTGTCTCATTGTCATGGTTACCCAGCTATGTAATACACTGCCTACCATACTTTCCTGAAACAAATCCCAATCATTTGGTTTTCAGATCCAGTAGAAAAAAGTACCATTTGTGTTTTCGATTCTTGAATGTGTTTAGTGTGTGTGTGTGTGTGTGTGTGCGTGTGTGTGTGTGTGCGTGCACATCACCAAATGGAAAGGGGAGTGGGGGAATAGAAACAGCTTGAGGAACCAAAGAGCAATGAAGTTATATATGACTCCATGCCCTTAGAACAAACAACAACAAAAAGAGTATGAGAATGGTCTCAGGAAGAGAAAGGGGCATAGAGAACATGAACAATTTGAAATATTTTTTTATTCTTTTTTTCTATTAAAAACTTTCCCACATATAAAGAACAATTAGATTTTCTAAGCATGAATGGGAAATTAGCAGAAGGGGAAATTCTCAGTTGAAACAGGAGCATGGATTGTAATGTCACCTCTCTACCTTTCTCACGTTTCTCACACAGAGCAGTTTGTCTCATCTGGCTTCTGTGATAGAGGAAGGAAGACAACCAAGATGGTGATGTAACTCTGAATTTGTCCAGTGCCTCCATGTGGTAGTTTTATTGCTACCTGCATGTCTTTTTGCAAATGAAACGATAGGGTGCACAGATGGATTTTCTTTCCCAGCCAGTTATCCTTTCAGTGTCTGTCATACTATTAAGATTCTTTAATGGCAGCATGTTGCCCACTGTACCCAAAGCAGCATTAGATCTACTTTTGCAGAGCCCAAAAGGATGAAAGCATCAGGTACATCAAGGTGGGACCAGTCATATGAATTTTTCTTACCCAATTGTTAGTCACACAACTGGGAAATCATTGGGTGGAAATGACCCATAAGATTTGGTCCCCTGTCTCTTCATTCATTGGCGATAAACACTGTACAGCTGACTAGATTCGTTGCAATGAATGATGTTTTGTCATTATCTTAAATGTTTGGAAAATTTCAGCCCATAATAGAGACATTTAATAATTATGCCTTTAATATTATGCTTTTTAATACCCTTAGAAAAGCAAAGTAGTATTTTGAAAAATTGATATGATCATTCAGCATTTTTAGTGGCCAGTGGCATTTATACTTCTCAACGGTATACATTTTTTCTTACTTTTGTCATTATGTGGTTATTATAAACTAAATGCAGTGGTATTGTCTTTAGTTTAACAAGTCATTGTACTGACATTGCAGTATATATTTTAAAGTTTAACATTAAAGTGTTTATTTTCACATTGAAAAGAACCAACATTAAAAATAACTTGTTCCCAGTAAAAGTTATAAACCTGGCACCTAATTCCTATATGAGATGTGTTTGGAGTCCCTTTGTTTTCTACAAAGCTAATTATCTCTAATGCAAAAGTAAGAGGTCATAAATGTTTGTTTTACAAGGTGATTGCTCTCTTGGCAGCCTTGAAACCCTTTTCAAAATTGATTAGCTGGTATATAATAAAAGACTGGATATGTCCTGGAGGGAAATAGCTGACACCCAAATACATTTGTGACAGATTACTATTTGTATTTAGAGGCAAGCTGCTCCAGGAAACTGGAAAAATAACAGGTGAAAAAGGAGAAAGTGACATGATAGAAATTTGTTGAAACTTGCCTCAGATTGCTGTGCTCAGAGAGCATTTCTATACTGACAAGTGCTTTACAGGAATCACACTGTAGAAGATACAGACTTGAAGACTTTATTCAGTAAATTCTTGTCTAATCTGTAGGTTAGTTAAAGAAATGGCTGATGAAGAACTCTAATAATTTTTCCAGAATCAATATTTTATTTTATATAGGGGAAATAGTTCCAGAAAAACGTCTTGAAGAAGAAGCTCTTTAATGAAGAAAGTGAATAGAAAAGTATCCTCCTTGTGCATAAAGTAGTACAGAAGGCCACTGCATAAACAGTAAACTGCCAGTTTAGGCTAGCCTAATCAACTGCCCTTGATGCAGAAGTAAGTGCAGTTCCTTAGCAGATTACTGGGCTTATTACTAGCTGAAAAGAACACGTTCTGGGTGATAATATCTTTGATGCAGCCATCTCAAACTGTGAAGTCCATTTTTCTGTAGAGAATTTGTGAAATGCAGATCTCTCCTTAATGCCTTCGAAATTTCAGATACTCTTTGTCTTAAACTAAGAAAGTTCTGAATTTTGACAAAACCTTTTTGCTCTTCATATCAAGTGCCACATTTTTTTTCTATGTAATGTTAGCTGATCTGCATTTAAACAAATATGTCTCATTTCAGCCTGATTTGATCATGAATGTTTTGCTGGTCATTACATTTAAGAGCTTAGACAATTTAAGCCGTTCTTGCTTTTGAAAAATTCGCTGCCAACTATGAATATACATTAGTTATTCTCTTATTTGAATAAGAGGATGAAAATGGCAAATGTTTATTCAATGGTATAATTACATATGTTTTCTAGTTTTTCTACAAGATTTCTTTTCTTCTTACGGTACAGCTATTGAGGGTGTGACTTGAACTGGAAGGGCAAGACTTAGCCCTTTCTTCTTGCTGAAACTCACCGCCTCACTATTTCTGAAGTCCCATCAATGTATTTTCCCCAGAGAGACTAAAAATTGCTAGTGGAAAGTGTTAATGCACACACATGCGTTAACGTACACAAGCGTTCGGCTTCCACTTCACCCTCAGCAATTCCATTTTATAGAGACAGAAAACATCCCTGATTATGGAAGTACAATCCAAGTATAGTTTCATTGATAGTTGCAAAGTTATAAATAATTTTCATTTGAGTAGCAGACTGAGGTATACATATGTGCAGCTAGTTGGTTTTTTTAAAAAAAATAGATGAGTCTGAAAATGTAGAACCTATACAATCTACTTATTTATTTGAATACACAATGTTTCTGGTTGGCATATAGGCACACCTGTGCATGCACACATAAGTCTGATGAAAACAAGCTCCTTCCAGATATTTGAGAACTCATGTCAGTTGCCCCAAGCAAATCTTCCTGGCATGGTATTAAAACCAAAAAGGACTGTCAGATCCTTCTTGTCACTGCACAGCCTTGCAACTTATCTTAAGACACCTAGGTTTTATGTTCTCTTAGTTAAAGTTTTTGAAACAATAGACTATAATCTGTGGAATAAACCAGGCCCATGTTTAGAGTGTGGGTTTTTTTTCCTGCTTACGTTCCTCCTAACATTCACAGTGCAAATGTTTTCAGACTCTAGCCACACATTCCTATGATCTCTACTCCGAAGAAAGAACTACCGCATTCAGTGGCCCTTACAGTCAGGTAAGCATGCATAAGATATTAACCTATACAGTTGGCCCTCCATATCCACATATTCTGTATCCATGAATTCAAACAACCATGGCTTGAAAATCCCCCTCAAAATATTTTCAAAAAGCAAACTTTGATTTTTGCCATTTTTTCTGAAGTATACCATTTTACGACACAGTTGCCCCCGTAATCTTTGCTTTCACATACTCATGTGATATCTGGGATGTTTTCAGCTGACTGCCTCTTAGCACCATCAGTCAAAAGACACTTTATAGTTGTTTCTTCTTTTCGCCTGTAGCAGATGTTTATGAGAAAAAAAGATGCGAAAAGTAGAGACGTAGGAGGTTACAAGTGAAACATTGATGGCTTTGAATGCCCTGAAAAATTTGGTGAATAAAGTAGAGCAGTTGCACAGTAAAGATACCCTAGAAGTTCCCTTAACACATTATAAATTTTTAACTGGGGTGTTCATTCTGTGATGACCTATTGAAAGCTGAACCATTTTTGCTGTTGCAATCCAATGGTGAACTTCTATGTATGAGCATGCTTGAAAAAAACAATTTTTCAGTTTCTGTCTTTAAGAAGTGGTAGCTGTAAGAATGTGAGAGCCAGCATGGCGTATTACTCTGACTTCTGGGGGTCCCTGGGGGACACCTTGATTTGCTCCAAAAATGCAAAGATTGGGGAAATCAGTGGAGCACTAGCATGGCAAAACAAGAGGCAGGGTAACCCAGCGAGACCTACAACCCAACTTTTAACAGGGTCAGACCAAGCAAAGAGCCAGACAATCATACTAATGAATGGATTTTATTAACAAATATGTTCTCATGCACCAATACAGTCATTCACGCACACAAAGCCTATCAAGAAGGGAAAGAGGTGAAAAATTATAGGGGATATAGTGAAGAGGATGTAAAGGCAGTGATACTGCATCTCTCCAGAAGCCTTCAGTCCAGGAAGTGGCGAGAAAGAAGGAGCTCAGTGCAGAGAGGCGGCTAAGGGGAGCACTCAACTAATAGAGTGCTGGTCTGCTAGCGTGGCAGGGAGTTCTCTGAAGAGACTCTCGAAAACGAGGACTACTTATAGGGCAGAATGTACTTTGAGGGCAGGCCCTCTCCCAGGAAGAACAATGGCCAAAATAGAAGGAAAAATGCTGCACAATAGTAACTTGATGATTTGCATGATTGGTTCATGTAAATGGACCTCACCCTTGTAAGATTTGCTAAAGTCGGAGTTGCTCCACCTGGGGAAAACCTGCTAATCCCCTCAAGTTGGCTATTTGTGGCTGAGGACCCTTTGTTTGTGTGGATGTGTCTAGCCTGAGGTCTTCTTGGGAAACCTGACTGGGGATTTTCCTGGCTGTGACCTAGGTTCAGTCGTTTGACCTATTTGTCTATGCACCCACCCGGGCAATCTCTCTGGCATAGAAGACATATTTGATATTAATTTTATATCCCCCTGGGACAGGGTCTGCCAAGGGGGTAACAGGCGTAGCGATTTGAATGTTGGGCTCGACCATGGAAACCCACTGAGTAACCTTGTGTGCAACATACATTCTCAGCCCCCAGAAAACCCTGTGATAAGTTCTCCTTTGGGTTGCTGTAAGTTGGAAACAACTTGAAGACACACAACAACAACAACAATAACAACAGCTGTAAAAAAGAGATGTTTGGTGAAAATTATTTGAAACAAAGAACAGGTATTTGATTAAAACAATGTAATGTTTTGGAATTACAAAACTGTATACCAAGCTATGCAAAGATAATGAGTCCCTCTTTCTCTCATTCTGTGGGAACATTTGGTATTTTTGCATGTCTCATAACAAGACTAGATTTGTAATTATGGAAAGGAAAATAACAGGGGCCATTGACTTGATTAGAGGTGATACGCTTGGATGTTTCTTTTCAAGTGAAAAGCAGCAACACTCTTCCACAGGGTGAAATGATTTTGCTTGCCACAGCTATGGAAAGAAATACAGTGTGAACTGAGATATGGTGTTATTTATGAATGTTTTTGCAGTTAACTGCTTTGACTTTCCTCCTATTTTGAAGGCCTGATTTCAAAGAATATCACAAAATTGCATCAATCACAGTTTGGGCCCAGGTCCTTTGAGTTGCTGTTGTACACAGGACTTTTTTTAAAAAAAGGATCAAAATAGCATACCTCCTGTCCTGGTCAATTTCTCATGAATTTCTGGGAAGAATTTCAGAGTAGAAAGTGGGTTTTTTCTGTCCTGGGACTTTTCAGTATAGGTGGGGTAAAGTCTCTCAATGTCTCAATTTCTCTTGTACTTCCTGGCAGTCCCACAAGTGATATTTTGCACAAGAATGTGACCTTTCCCATTCAGGTTTTCTTCTGACCTTTCTTCTCACATTACACTTCCAGGAGGAGAAGAAACCCCACCCACTCCAACCATACTTCAAGCAGGAAATAAAAGAGGAAAACCTTGATATATTTTGAATGTGATTGAATGCAGGGATGGGAACAATTGTTCTAAGATGTGCAGTTCAAGAACAAAATAGTTTGACATATGACTGATGGCCATCTGGAGGAACACTCTGCTATTTCTTTGATACGCCCAAGTAGTTTCTCTTCCAAATATGAAACAAATGAAGCAAAAAAATTAGTATCCCTGTAAACACCATAAAATGAGTATGAACATCCAAACCAAACTTAGAAATCCATTGATTTACTGAATAAGAAGCAAGGGGCTTGAATTAGAATTCGGGAGTTCTATGAACTCTCCAATGGAGTTATCAAACTTTATTTGCCTTTTTTGAAATTTCAAAGCATTAGACTGTGCACTGACTTTCATCCTAATATTTAAGTTTCAGATTTTTCATATTCAAACACTTCTGAAGAATATGGTAAGTTATGGGCAGGGTCTAGTCATTCCCATTAGGAGCACAGGATGACATGTGTGCCAAGTACTTTTCAGTGGGATTCTGATGGATGAGTAGTGGAAAGAATGACAAAAACTCTTACTCAAAGTCAAGCAGAAAATCCATGTTCCATATTCCTGGCCACTTAAGATTCTTTCACACTACACAGTTATAGCACTATAGTTCCACTTTAACTGCAAGACTTATCACACTACATTATTATTGTGCTATTACTCCACTTTAACTGCCATGGCAATATTGCATGGAGTCATAGGATTTGCAGTTTAGAGGGAGGCATTTAGAATTCTCAACCAAAGAGCTCCAGTTCCCCGGCAAACTACAAAGCCCAGAATTCCACAGGGTACAGCCAGGGCAGTTAAAGTGGAATAATAGTGCTATAACAGTATATTGTGACAGGGACCTACCATGGTTCCATCCTGTAGAATCCTGGAATTTTTAATTGAGAGACGCACTAGAGCTCTCTGACTAAAAAATCTAAGTACTCATGCCTAAATTTCAAATTACAGGATTCCTCAGGATGGACCCATGATAGTGAAATTAAGGTTCTATAATTACATAGTGTGAAAAGGCCCTTGGACTTCTCCCTGAAAACACTGACAAAGGCTAAAAACTTGAAACAGATGAGACGTGGCCTATTTAGATATAGAAAGAAATTCCAGTGTGAATACAAACATACATAACAAAATACATTGGCTGGGCAAATAGAAATCTGCTTCTACCAGTGAATATTCCTATCTGATTGGTGCAAAACTGTAAATGTTAGGGCAATCTTGGGGCTATATTTTAAAACTAAATCTAAATCTTGAAAACAATCAATTTCGTAAGAATTCAGATTGTGTGTCAGAATACACAGTATTTCAGTTTGCTAATATAAAATTTCAAAGTGAGGTTTGGTCCTATGTAAGACTTTCAGACAATTTAAATCTTTTTATTCATGGATAAGCTTGGGGGAATCTAGTTTTTAATCAATTTTTATTTCCTTGTCTATTTTGAGCATTCATATACCTGAATATTTACCTTATATATCTTATAATATTTCCTATAAGTTGCTGATATTTATTATTAAAAGTGATATGACGAAAAATGTTAGGAATATGTATGGTTGTCCAGAAGACATCTGATTTCAGTTTCCAGATATCTGTAGAAGACCAGTTACATGATACACCATAAACTATATCAAATGAATAAGAAAAATCAAAAATATTTAAGACAGAAACAGGCTCACAGTCTGCTGCTTAATGTGTTTTATATTATGAAGGTGATCATTTTGATTAGAGTTTGACATCATGTTCAGTCTTTCCATAGTCTGGTAGTTATTTTCACAGTGTTAGCAACCTACAGTTACTGACTTGGAATTGCAGTTTTAGACATTAAAATGTAACAGTTTTATAATTCATTGTAATTTTTTTTTAAGTTTGCATGGCTTTGGAATGGCTTAATTGTTTTCTGACATCTGCAATAAATTGGATTCCTCTATTTAAATCTGCTTTGTGATAGTGCTGACAGAGGAACCAAAACCACAACAATCCATCCCAAATGATGTGATGGATTTGTACAGGAACAGATTTGGACTTTCATACCCCAATTTCAGACAGACTCTTCCCTTTGTAAATTTTTTTTGGATTGTGAAGTGACCATTTTATTTTCTGTGATCATTACCTTACTACATGTGTTATCCATATGATTGCCTTCAGTTGGACTAAAGAGCTTGCAGAGGAGTACTAGAGAAGAAGCAACATAATCCAGCCCTTCTTAATTGGAAACTGTTTCCGGCCACAAATAAATCTCCCAAACGTTTTCCCTAATGGTCTGGGAGACATCCAGGACATTAGAACAATAATTGAGTTAATAAATACATTACTTCTTTTGTTCATTTATTTATCCATTGTAAATTTTGTATCCTTACCTGAAGCCAAGGATCCATGGTACATTACAGTGTACAAGAGGATGGTTCCCTGTCCTGAAGAGCATCCAGTGCAAAACTCTATACAGGGGAAAGGCCAGAGGAAAGAAGAGGGAAGTATAGGTAGAGACAAATACAATAAATGGACAATTATTTTTAGTTACATGTTATTTCAGCTTCACTATCATCTTAGTACTGGGGATGTAGAAGGTTAGGCCAAAGGTGTCACAGAAAAGGTGTGTTTGAGAAGGGAGAAAGGTATAATTTTTTAAAGGAGTGAAAGATCTTTAAAGGGCAGTGGTAATGGGGAGCAAAGATCACAATTAATAATATATAGGGGTGTAAAAGCAGACAAATGGGGGTGGGGCAAGGCCATGAAGTGTCTTAAGAGTTAAGAACAAGGAACTCATGCTACATCTTGGAGCAATAAGGAATCCCATGTAAGAATCTAAAGAGGGGTTCAGATAATAAGAGTGACAATGGCAGTGAATGATTTGGATAGTAAGGGGCTAGATAGGTCCATTGGGACTAAGGTGAGGCAGTAGAAGTTTTGTGAAAAGAAAAAGGCACGAGATGATCAGTGTATGTACAAGAGTCTCTGCTGAGGGGATGGAGAGAAAGGTATTTTTTGCAAGGTTACCATGCAGAAGTGACATGACTTGGCAGAGAATGGATGCAGATAGCAAAGGAAAAAAGAATAAAAAATAAAGCAGAGCTGTAAACATTTGTTCTAGAAGAGCAAGACTTGGAGAGAAAGATGAGAAGTTGAGTTTTGCAGATACTGAACTGATAACAACAAAGACTTGCTGCCTGCAATTTAAACTGAAGCCAGAAGACTAAATTTGTTTTAGTAATAGCAGGTAGTAAGAAAAATGATAAGAAACACCAATTTAAACTTAAGCTCCTACATTAATAGAAGTTATACGCCTATCTTTGTTAAATTGTTCTGATAATTTTATATTGTGTTTGAAAGGCACTGAACAAATGGGCTGAAATCATATACAGTCAGCCTTCCACATTCACTAGAGTTAGGGGCACAGTACTCCTGCAAAAGTGGTAGATTTGCAAATATCTGTGTGTCTGTGGCAAGGGGGCTGAGGCATAGTGGGGAGAGTGGGCACCCAGGGTCCAAACCAGGTCAGGAAAGGAGAGGGAAAGGGAGTGGGGTCAGCATAGTGGCCTTGTACTTTCTCTCTCTTGCCCATCTCTTTCCTTGGATGTGGGAAGGGCATCGGGAGAGGGTTTGTGGTGCTGAGAAATCAGGCTGCGAGCTTTCCTTAGCCAGCAAGGAAGCATGGGAGGATCAGAGGTGGGTTGGCTGCATGGCCTGGTTGAAGCCACCAAGAGGGAAGGTTCCCCCAGAATAGAAGCACCTGGTGTGTGGAGGGCAGGGGTTGAAGAAGCTAGCAAGTAAACTAGCAAGTAATCCTTGAAAGTGTAACCTGCAAATATGGAGGGTCAACTTTACTTAAAGGTCAGAAAGTGATTGCTCAATAGCAGTTCAACTTTTCTTCTGTTTTCTTGATTTTTTTTTTCTTTTTGTCTCGGCTCCGTTGACAAAGTTACATGGTACGAGTTTCTTCTCTGTTAATCTTCTACAATATTTGAACTTTTGCTTCTCTTCACCTTGGTAGTATTGGAGACAAGTAGTATACTGTGTGAAGATCTTAGTTCTAAAGATCTCACTTTGCTATTTGCAAGACTTATTGGTGGGTGACTAATATTTCTTCCCTCCCCTGAAGTTATAGAACTGATGTTTTGTTCTGTTCCTTCCTCTGCTGTTTCTGATAGATATTGATGAGTGCCTGGTAAACAATGGTGGCTGTGACCACTTCTGCCGTAACACAGTGGGTAGCTTTGAGTGCAGCTGCCAGAAGGGCTATAAACTACTAACAGATGAACGAACCTGCCAAGGTAATACTCTTTTAATAACATCTTTTTTGTCTTTGCTTAGTGATTTTAGTAATTCATTGTTAAAAATAAAAGGTCCAGCAGGCTTATTTTTTTTATCTGCCAGAGAGGTTGTAGTAAGAATACTGTAATTCTGTTGTCTTCAAAATAAATGTACATTTTTCCAGGGTATATTATAAGACACATGATCTATACTTAGAAACAGACCAGTTTGTTAATAGTATCATACATGCTTACCTAAAAGTCTTTAACAGGCTTTAGGAAGTACCTCCTAATGGTCTTTAGCCAGTTGCTATGAAGATGTTTTCTAGCTGGTGTGGTGTAGCCTTTTTTACCAACTGGGTGGTGACGTTTTAGCTAAAGTCCTGCCTGATGCCCCCAGGTCATCATTAAAGATGCGTTATATACCTGAGTTCCGACAGAGAAATAATATAGATTAGGTAAGTAAATGTCTGTATACATTTTCAATGTGATAGGGAAGTTTGTTGTCTTAATATCAGCTTTGTGAGTATCTTGTTGAAATACCATTGGACAACCTAGTTGACTTCAGTTGTAGGTCTTGGCTAAAGTAGGCCCATTGAGTCAGTTTTCATTGATTCAATTTACATATGTGTTTTACATAAGTAAAACTCACCAAGTTTCCATTGATATGGGTACTCTAGTTGGGATTAAGAATGGGATTTAGGGCTAGATTTTCACCTTTGATTATTCATACAAGATGGTACTCTTAAGATAAAGACATCTGATTTAGGAAGCTGACTATAGAGTGCTTGGGTCGTGTTGTCTTCTAGTTTCTTGATGGTTGGAAAGGTTATGAGGTTAGGCTTTGCCTTTATCAAGTGCCCCAGCTGGGTTTTACTCTAGGACTGATCCCTTGTAGGGAACTAAAAGACACAGCCAAGAAACAGCTCAGGTGTATAGTATTAAAAACATGTATCCAAAGTTAATTTGACAGCTTGTAGTTTAACCACTCCCAATAGTTTTGGGTAGTGAATATCTATAGTGAGTTATGTACTACGTGATGTTTCTGTGTAGAACTTTGAGAAGGAACTTCTGAAAGTGACGCAGTTTATTTACCAGCAATGCATTTTCTGTATGAATTTAATTTCCAGATTAATTCCCTTGACGCCTATCTACCCACCCACCACTACCACCTTTTTTTTTTTAGTAGGGAATGATTTCCAAAATTATTCCTACAACAGGATTTCATGAGTTCTTGCTATATGGAAACATGTTAAAATGTATCTTCTTTAAACAACACACAAAAGAGCAAAATTATTTCTAGAGGATGAAGAAACATAATTGCATGGAGTTAATTGCAAAGCATGAAATGTTAATGTTTTTAATTTTTTCCTCTCATTATTGCAATAAATACTGGTGGCTTTTACTTAGTGAAATAATCACTTTGAATATTTAAGACCATATAAAATCAAATGGTGGTATTCTGAAATATCCTTAAAAGTGGAGAACATGACAGAATAGTCCATAGGAAAGAAAAAGCCCAGAGAAAAGAAAAAGTGACTCGAACAGGTTAAGACTTTCCGTAGCATTTACCGATTTTGTCCATGTCTGCGAAGTTTGTGTGGTTAGACATACGAGACTCAGCATAAAATTAGCTTGGCCATTGTGGGTAGAGGGCAACCTGAGCATCAACTGGTAATGAATCTAGCACATGTCAACAGAAATAGCACAGAAGATTGTCAGTCAACAACAAGTTTGCAAGTATGGCATTTACCTCCAAATGTCAAGATTGATGTGACACATGGGTGATTTTAGGGAACAATACAGTGACACAGTCCTAAGCATTAAGGGAAGTAAAAAATTATATTGGGGTATGGTTGTGTGAATTTTGGACTTAGTACTTATAAACTGTTTCAGATCTCCTCTCAGAAAATTTCACTGGCTGACCTCTTCTTAGTCTAACACATGCCACAGAGTTGTTGTATGGTAAAATACTCTCATGGGATTCTTTGGAGGAGGGTTAGGAGAAATGTACAAACAATTAAATTACAAGATGGTTTCATATACAGTGAATTTGTACCTATTTAAAATAATTAGGAACAACAAAAACCAAATATTTCTATTATTTAAATTTTACTGTATTATTATAACCAAAAAATAATAGAAGTTGGCCAATTAAGATGGAATTTAGAATGGCGGGAACATAAAAGTTCTTCATGGTCCCTATGACTCACACGAGAAGGTTTACTGTGCATGCACATTGTATCATTTGGAAATTTCTAGAGCTTTTATGTGAGTGTTTTGGCAGTATCCCCTCCTCTCCTGGTCCATCTGACCAGCCTGATACCTGATCAAACCCTCAGGTCATTTTTATCAGCAGCAGTAGCAGCATTGAAGGAACTGTTGGTGAGTTGTATTGCTTTTTTCTACCTTTTCCCAGCTTTTGATTTTTGGACTGCATGTTGACTTATTCTCTCTTTGGATCTTGATTTGACTTGACTTTCAGACTCTGTCTCAGCTTCCTTTGGACTATTTTTCTGCTATGTTTCTGGCTTTGCGGATCTTTAGTAACAGTTTCCCCTCAGCAGCTTATGATGCCCTCTTGTTCATTTAAGAAGTATGCTTCCTGTGGGGCTAAGCTCCTTGGGAGAGATAGGCAATCATGCTGTTTGTTGTGCCAAGGAGAAGGCCACAATGTTGGGTGATGCACCTATTGCAAACAGATGATTCTTCAGGCACCTAAGAACCACTTGGCTTGGCTCAAGGTGCTCTTTTCTGAGCAAATCTTGAGGCCTACTGATAAGCCTTGGGATTCTGAATGTGGTTCTGTTCCATAAGCCTCTTCGTTTCCAACTGCCTCCAGTTCTTCAATCTATCTCTGTGTCAAAAGATCTTTCCAAGATTCAGGTGTAACAGATGGTACCAAAAGGCCAGCATCCAACTCAGCTGTTAGAGCCAAAGAGTCATTGGTACAGACTCATTTTGTTGATGTGGAGACTTAATCTTATGTTTTGTCGGCACCAGGATGCTCTACAGAACTGGAAGCTGCTTCTTCTAAATATTGGTCAGAGAGGAAATGACATAAGAGGGAAAAAGATGTTTCAAAGCCTGGGTCTTTTCATCACCATGAATGACTGACCATTCTGTTCAGCCTCTTCATTCAGAGCCATTGCAAAGAAGTGAGGTGTCAGAACTGATGCTGGTAGATTCTCAGTACTCATCTTCAGTTTGAGAGGAACATGCAGGTCCTTCTAAGGAACATTCTGTTTGGGTGGTACAGGTTGACATGGCCTCTGAAGGAAAAATAGATGAATCACTTCCTGAGGTTCCATAGCTGTCTCCTGGTTCACCATGTGCAGATCCTGGTATCCACTGTCCCTCACCACTGGATCTGTTGGGAAAGGATCCTTTTCCACCTCCTTTCCCTCATTGGTTGGTTTGATGTTGATGCTTGACCGCTTCATCTTCAGAGATTTCTCGCAGAACAGATTTGTTGAGGTCAGGAGTCATTGCTCTTGATCTCCATGCCATCAATACCATCCAATTCTCAACGGGATAGATGTGATTTTGAGAGTCACGTTTGGAGGGGTTGAGAAAAGTATCAGCCTCAACACAGATACTCTTCATACTACTGGCACGATCACTTCCCTTCTTCTGAATTTGACTATGAGTGGTATGAGTACAACTGGCATTGCTCATATGGTTTGAGATCACTCTACCACCAGTGGGACCTACTTCACCACCTCATTTGCATGATCTATTTTGCCATCGATGTAGCCCACAATACCACCAACACAGTTGGTGTCAACATTCACATTCTGCTTTGGGACCATCACTGTTGGCATTGAATGGTCTGGGATCTCCTCATCAGTAACAGCAAGGCACAAATCTCCTCAGGCTTGTACCAAGCCTTCTGCTCAACCTTCGATTCAGCCCTCTGAACCTGCAGGCCATCACACATCACCAGTACCTCCAAAACAGATTCAGTTCCTAGTTTCCAGGCCTCTCCATGCTTCTCCTTCTCCAGACCATACTAGTATACATCTCATTCAGGATTCATTGACACTGAAGGGTTCTGATTTGGATTCTTCTTCCACTTTTTCAGGCATGCCACCAATGCATTCTCTGGCAGCTCCTTTGGAAGAACACAAGTTGGTTTCACCAACTGATGTTGTGCATGCCTTTATGAAATAGATGAGGAGGATGGCATGAGCATTACAGTTGGACATCAAACAGCCAGAAACTGAGCCTGAAGATCTAATCTACCCTCAGATTCAAACAAGATTTCTGACACCTACTTTTTTCACTATCCAACTAACCTCCAAGAAAGTGGATACCCTGTACAGTGTGGTGGAATCTGTGTCTGATTGTCCTCTACAACATCCCAAATCAAATTCCAGGTCTGCACAAAAGAAACATACCACTCCTACTGCCAAACAGAGTAGAAAACTGGACCTTCTGGCCAAGAAATTCTACTTTGTTGTGCCCTCTCCTTCATAATTGCTAATTACAAAGCCTACATGGCCACATATCAACAGAACCTCTGGAAGAGGATGAACTCTTTCTTGGTGAACTTGTCTGAACATGACAAGGAGTTGGCAAGGGCATTGCAGACAGAGGCTTACAGACTAGCAGCTCAACAATGCATGGCATGTGGCTGACTATAGCAGAATGATGCTGGCTGGGGCTGTCACATTATGGAGACGTGCATAGTTGCATTCATCTGGACTGTCACATCGAACACAAACAACTATACAGAATCTTCCATTTGATGAGGGTGGTCTTTTTAACAAGAATATGGACAAGAAGTTGGAGCATATGCATAAAATGCATACTACTGCAAGAAAGTTGGCGTTCCAATCTCATGCCCAATTGTCCTGATCCTGTTACGGATAATCTAGGCAATCCTTGTACCAAAAGCAATCGTACTGCCCTACAACTTCCAGACATTCTAGATCGTCAGCTCTCCCACTGTCTTCTTCGTGAAAATCTTCAACTGCTTGCAAATACCTCCTGCAATCATAGTATAAAAAGTGTGGTGACCAAGGCAAGTGACATCTTTGACTCTTCTGTTGGTCCTCTTTTCATAACCCCTCCTCTCTTTGGCAGCATGCTAGAAGATTACTGTCATGCCCAGCCCTGGAGACTCTGACAGAGAGGAGGAGAGTTCTGATTCAGAGGCAAAAGATAGCCCAGATGAACAGAACAATCAGCAGGAGCCAGAGCAAGGGGAACTCAATGACCAGCAGCAACAGAAGTCAGAGGAAGAATCAGCATTCCCTGTTGTGTGGCTGTGATTCTGATTTGCCCCTTTAGATTTATTATCTCGGAACTCTAGACTTTTGGCTTTGCTTTGGACTTGACCTGGATTGTGCTCACTCTTGCTCTCTGACTCTCTCTTTCCTTCTGTGCCGTGAGTAAGAACTCTGCTCCTACATTCTGCTAATTGCTATTAGCTCTGCCTGGCATGTCTGAGACACAACAATTACCACCATGCTTGGCCTATTATAATATTGGGCACATGGGTTCTGAACATTGTGTAGAGAGAGTATGCCAGATACTTTTGGGACAGTCCACATTACTCCCCCCCAACATATTCCTCAAAGACTCTTCTTCTCAAGGGTGCAATTGACCCCTTTCCCATTCCATCTATCCAGCAGGATTTTTTTCCCACTACATGATTGGGTCTAAGTAAAATGGAGGTATAAGGGATGCCAGCTTTTTAATCCAGTCCAGGCAGCTCTGGATGGTCACTCATCATGCCCCTGGTGTAAGAGGGAGTTTAGTTTGTGATGTTGGATTTAAAGGACACATGCCTTCATACTGCAGTCCAACTATCACACTAGTGCTCTTGTTGTTTCGCTATGGGAAGAAGGGCCTATCGTTTCCACATCCTTCCCTTCAGATTTTCCACTGCACCTCACATTTTACAAAGTTCGTGGTGGTATTAGCTGCCTGGCTCAGGCAACAAGGTATCATTGTGTTACCTTATATTTTAACCCACCAAATAGGTTACTTGTTCCCTATTTTAGGCCCTGCCTTTTCATTGACATTGATCTGACACTCCACTTCCTTGACATGCTGGGGTGATTGTGAACCACAAGAAATGCCAACTGGAGCCATCCCAAACCATCAAACTCATTAGGTGCCTTCTAGTTCTTGTGTCTCAGCTGCTTACCTGCCAGACAGGGGGTTCCAGAACCTAACAAAAGCTGTTTTACAGTGTTGGCACACTTGCACAGTGTGCACCAAGAATACTCAGGTGCTGCTCAGGTTCACAGTGTTGGTGAAGCTTCACACAAGGCTTCAAATGCATCCTCTGAAGGCCTGATCCCTGTCCTCTTTTGACCTGTTTGTCGACTCTCCTTGGTTGTGCCTTACTATACTGAGGGCCATATATTGATCCCTAGAATGGTGGCTCAATCTCAGGAACATCCAAGCCAGTGTATCCTTCCTTCCTCATTAGCCCACAACATCGGTGATAACAGATGCTTCCATGGAAGGATGGCGGCCTTATATGGACAACTTCTCAGTTAAGGGGTATTGGGCAAGAGAAGAAAGCAATCTCCACACCAGTGCTCTTGAAGATGTTGGTTGCTTTTGAAGTTCTCCAGCATGACAAAGTTGTTTGGGTAGTCTCGGACAACACCACAGTGGTATACAACCTGAACAAGCAAGGATGAACATGCTTGAGCACACTGCTTCAGCTCGCATTCCACTTGTGGGAGTAGTGCATTAAAAGAGGCACCTCCATTTGCTCAATCCATCTTCCAAGAGAAAAGCATGTCCTAGCCAATGCTCTCAGCAGGATGCCAACCTCTTGCCACAAATTGAAACTTCACCCCAACATATTTCAGAATCTCTTCAGGAGATGGGCCACTCTTGGCACAGTACAAACATTGTCAGAACTGCTGCTCCAGAGAATATTAAAGGAAAGGTTGGCTTGGCGATGCCTTCATATTTCATTGGGGAGGCCCCATCATGTACATTTTATTTCCATTTCCCCTCATCACCAGAGTGATTGCAAAAATACAGAGAGACAAAGTGAAGTGTATCGTCATCACTCCATGGTGGTCCAGACAGCATTGGTTTGCTCATCTTTTCCACTGCACTCAGGGCTCCTACCTCAGGCTACTGGACAGAGTGGATCTTCTGACACTACACAACAGGAAAGCAAGACATCCTGACCCACATACCTTCAGGCTACTGCTTGGAGGTTGTTTCCCTAGGTGCTCTTCCTGCACTGATAGATTATTGTAGCTGTGCTTGGGCCTGCTACTCAGAAGTCCCATCAGTATAAATGGGCCAAATTCTTGTCATTTTTGTCCCTGAGAAAGGTATCTCCAGACCAAGCACAAGTCCATTGTGTGCTAGAGTCTCTCTTATCCTTATCTGATAGAGGTGTCTAACTCTCTTCCATAAAATGTTACCTGGTGGCAGTTTCTTCCAACTTCCACATCCTCAGCAAGCCTTCTTGTTTCCAGAACCCATTGGTTAAACATTTCTGAAGGGCCTCAGTGGAGCCTGGAGCTGATCCTGTCACAACTTTCTAAGAAATTGTTCAAGCCAATGACAGTCTGTGACTTTTGTCTGCTTATCTGGAAGAGGGCTTCCTGGTGGCCACAATATCTGCCAGATGACCAGAAAAACTGTGTGCCCTTCATGTGGACCCACCATACATGAGGTTCCACAAAGACAAAGTGGTTCTTAGACTGGACATTTCCTTCCTACCAAAAGTGATACCCACCTTTCACTTGAATCAGGACATTGTCTTGCCTGCATTTATGCAGAATGCTCCATCTGATTTGGACCATGCTCTGCATTGTTGATGTTAGGTGAGCTATGACCTTTTACACCAACAGGACTGCTGACTTTTGTCAGTCCCAGAGGCTCTTTTTAGGTTATTCTTCAAACAAGAAGAGTCTTTCTGTGTCATTTCCATACCTCTCTAAGTGGGACTCTTCGACTATCCATCTGGCATATGAACTGACAAAGAAAGACCCTCCTGTTCATGTGCATAGACACTCTACCAGAGCTATGGCTACCTTATCAGCATTCTGAAAGGCATATCTCTGGAGGACATTTGTAAAGCAGCTATATCATGCCAGCCTCTGACCTTCATTATTCATTGGAGGTTGGATGCCAGATCCAGAGCTGACATCATCTCTGGGAGAGTCACACTGTTCTCTTGTGTTGCATGACATTTCCCCTGCTCCTATGGTGAATAGCTTGTTAGTCTCTCAAGTTACAGAGACCATGAAGAAGGAGGACAGGTTGCTTACCTGTAACCGTACTTGTTCGAGTGATCATATATGAACTCGCACAACTCCCACCGTTCTTCCCCTCTGTGTGTCAGATCTCTCCTTAGCTCCTTTGCTACTTCTTCAGAATCCAGGGACTGAGGGTTTGAGAGGAAATCAGACTGGTCATTTGGACGAGGAGAGGGAGAGCTGCCACCAAAACACTTACACAACAACTCTAGAAGTTTCTGAATGATGCTCTGTGCAGGCATTTGTGTAAGTTCTTAGCCACTTGAAGAACTATGGTTACAGGTAAGCAGCCTATCCTTCAGGCTTCAGTTTTTCCCAAGCAAAGCCCCCAAAAGCTACTTAAAATAGGAATATTGTACACCACTGTGGTTTGGCATCATAGATGAACAGCAAATATTGAATGATTTTGCACCTGAGGTGCTTAGGGACTAAAGACTAACAGCAGCTGTATTGTTATTAATATCTACCTTATAAAAACTTGAATGACTTGGATGGTTTAGTTCCTTTTTGGTGTTTCTAGGGGATAAATTGTGAACCCAAACAGTTAGCATGACTTCCACTATTAAATGAAGCAGGGCTAATAGAAACCAAGGAATCAGTGGTGAATCACCTGTATTTTTCTTTATTTATTGTCAAAATGTTACTGGTGGTTGTTTTAAATGGAAGGAGCAAGAGTGGTCAGAAGTTACTCATCATGTCAATTTATAAATCTTCTGCAGTTTTTTTTTTACCCTGGTAATCTGTGGGGAGACATTTTTAAGTACTGTTGAGAGACTTGTGGCAAGTTATTTGGGGATTTTTAATCCTCCCACAGTCTGAATCAGAAAGATTTAATTACATATTTGTGAAAAGATGATTCAATTGTTCATATTGTTTATCTATTTTTATACCTGTTTTTCTCCTGTTAACTGCTACTGCTTACTTTTATTCTACTTCATTTGGTGAGTTAAGATTTGCTTGACTTTAAATGGTATAGTTTTCCAATCTATAATGGATTAAAGGATGCAGACTTACATCTCTAAAAAACAACATACCCTATTATGACAGCCATTTTAGAAAGTGGATGGCATAAAGTTTATTGAAAGTATTTATACACCCTCCTTTAGGACATTGCTGACAAAAGATAATTAGCTTCATGTACATAGCAAGATAGTTTAGCTTCATTAACAGTACAGAAACATTATGCTTTCAAATATTTTACCATACACGCAGAATGCTTCAGCACTGGGAGAGTGTTTCTACTCTGCCCAGTCCATTTTGCTCACCTTATCAATCAGTGTTGCTCCTGATATTTATGATTTCACACATCCTGGCTTAACTTTCCTCCTTGGTTGTTTCCATGTCTCATTCTTTGGAATTATCTTCTAATGATGAAAAGATTTTGGAATGTAAACACTATTTGGGGTATGTTTTACCTGTTTTCTTGTTGGATATACTGGCTAGGGATGATGGGAAATATAGCCCAATGCATTTAAAGGGTATTGCACAGAGAATGCTGATTTAGACTGCCTTAATATGATGTTTTCCAAAGTTCTCCATATGGCCATAACTGCAGTAATTCATTGGGGCATAAGGCATAACATAAAAGAAACAAACAAACAGGAGGGAGGGAGGGAGGGAGGGAAGGAAGGAAGGAAGGAAGGAAGGAAGGAAGGAAGGAAGGAAGGAAGGAAGGAAGGAGCAGCAGACAGACAGGCAGTAGGTGGATGGATAGGAACCTCAATTGGAGCTGTATCCAGGCAAGATGGAGGGATGCCTGACTGAACAGACTGCTTTGTTCAGGCAGTGATAAGTGTGGACTATAAATAAGGGACAGTTGATAGAAACAGTTTTCTTTATTTAAAAAAAACAAACACCCTGCTCATGGAAAGTGAACATGTCAGAGAAAAGGATTCTGGCCAAGCTTTTTCATTTGGTGTTATTACCTTTCTTTCAAAACACATCTAGAAAATGGAAACACTACGCAAGTGCACAAAATATGAACAAGAAAAGCAATTTTCATTAATGCTCATCTTTTGAAAGGAAGGAGAAGAAGGAGAAGAAGATCTGATTACAAAACAAGATCAAAGATGAGATTCCACAAACTAGAATTCTGAATTTCATTTTTAAATTAGAGCCAGGGAACTAGTAATCCTGGATCTTTGAACCACAAAATTACTATACCTATCTACAATTTACCTTTGTTGTACATTAAACTGTTTTGAGACTTATTTGTGTGAAAGCAATGGAGACTGGCCACAGCCTGGGTTGTAAAATTGAAATCCATTGGGAAGAATATTAATGAACAGCCTCCTCTCACTTGTAGATGGAAATGTGGTAAGCCATATTAAACTGAGGCAATCCTTTCAGGCCAAGCAGGAGGGCATCCAAAGGGCACCACAAGGAAGGTTACACAGATTGCTTTGACAAAAAAGATTTTACATCCAAACACAAAAAGATTTTAAAATAATTTTTTACCCAAGCCCACACAAACCCCATGTTTGAACTGGTATCTTGGTGGTCAGGTTTGAAGTCCTTCCTCTAAGCAAGAGTGTGTGTCAGACATCAAGGTTCACTCTGTCCCTGGGAGAGAGAAGGGAACACCACAGAAACTGGATTCCAGGGATGTTTGGAAAACCTGTGGCAGCTGGAACATCTACAAGGCCACTCTTGCCTCCAGATCTTCCATATTAATGAAGGAAGATAGCCTAAGTTCAAGCATTTTATAAATATCCTGTTTTTTTCTTTGCTTCACCTGAGGTAAGCTGTCATACTGACATTAAACTCATGCAGGACCAGAGAGATCCCCACTAGCTACCATTCAAGAGAACTCTCTCCATTTACTTTCTTGCTTCTGCCATTCCCTTCCGTTCATATGTTCTCAATTTCTACACATGGAGAAAGGAGCAAGATTATGTCCTATAGTCCTATACCTGACTTCTGTGCGTCCCAAGGCCCATCTCTGTTCAATGTGTTCAGTGTAAGACAAAATGCTACGTAGAACATGTGTTCACAGTTGGAACCATGATCATCCTGGAATTCCTTTATGTAACATTTTTGTGTCCAGCTGAATGTGCGGAGGTCAGAGAAGAGGCCTGTGATCAGACTCTCCTTCCCTATATTTGTTCTGTGTTGGACATTCTGGGAGTTGGGCTATATGGCTTTTGTGGTTGCTTTCAACTTTATGATTCTATAGCAGAGGGCTTCTTTGTGTGGAGTCAACAGAGACAGTATTCTTGTTTCTGTCCATTCTCTTCACAGTTAACATCCTTACCCCTTTAACCATTCTGGTCTCTGTTGCTCACTTCTCAGTCCCACATGGCCAGAGGAGAAAGTGAAGAGATGAATGCTGTTGATTCAAAAAAATGAGCAGATTGGTGAATGGGAGGACAGTTCAGAGGTGGTCCTGGTTTTGCATTCAGGACTGGTGTGTTGTTTTTGCTGTTTGTTTCCTGTCAATTCAATAGATAATGTTGTTGGTTCCGCATTGTCAGCGTAACAAAATGAACCAACAATTTTTGAACTTGTTCTTGGAAGGTAAAGCAAAAAGTGGATAGAGCTTGCTTAATCCCACCCCCATCCTCAGCTAAACAGGAAAATAATTTAAAGCAGTTTCATTTATGTACCAAATTTCAACAACTTAAGGTAATACTTCTTGTAAGATCCCAAATTGTGTGTTAGATTACTGGAGTCAGCCAATACAGTCAAATTTCAAACTCTGAAAATATAAAACTTACAAACATTTCTCCTAGAAACAGGATTGATATAACCTTTCTCTCAGGCCTGGCATATTATGAGGCAGTCTGACATATTAGGAGGTGATGCAGGAAGCATGACTGGATGCTGTTTGATGATCTGCAACAACATTAATTTTAACATCCTCACTAGAGCAAAAATGACCGTTGATCAATAAACTTAGGTGGAAGACTGACAGTTGGTTTAAGCATGCTGTATAAGTATGACAGAGCTATCATCATCCATGGTGCACACGTCATTCTTTTGGTCTGCTGTTGACTTTGGTCAAAGAAGTTTTATATGTTTCACCAAAATTACAAAAATCTTACAAACTGATTTGATTAATTGGATTTTTTAAAAAACAAACAATGGCTTTGTCATACAATGGTAAAGACTCTGGAAAAAAGTTAAAAAAAATTTCATTGCAATGGCTCTGCCATGGTGCTAAAGGAAGCCTATAGGGGGAAGTGAGTTGGTAAGCTTTCCTTAGTGGAAAAAAGTGCTCTCCATTTCTAAAACAGAATGAGAAAAGATCTTAGCTGGTTGTGTTAGATTAATCAGGTTGTTTCCTGGAGCATATGCACAGGTTTATTAAGAAAGAGAGAAAAAATCCTGTGGGATTATTATTTAGCTATTTTTCATGATTTTCCATTTCTAGTCCTGCTTCAGCATGTTAGCACCGCTGTTGCATCTGAATGAATTACAGTTGGCTGTTGGGACTCTTCAGTAAGCTTTCTGAATCATTCAGATAGTCTTCACACCAGAAACACATGCTTCTCTATCTGCAAGATTTCTTGTTTAGATCTCCTGGCTATTAGATGGGCTTAACTCTCCTGGAATCGGTCTTGATCCCTTTGATTGGCCTTCCTGTTTGTTTGTCTGGATTGGAACTTTGCCTGGAGTTCCTATGGCATCGGTCTGCAAGGGTCATCTGCTTGGGAATGCTTTTTTCTGTGACTCTTCAGTGGACTTAATTCCTGGGATAGGTCCTGGCCCATGACTTTAGGATGGAAGCCTGCCAGCAACTCCCAACATGTGCTCCATCTGTGCTTTCCAGTCAGACAGGTACATTTTCTATCTTCACAGAAAAGTCTGTTCACCCTGCTTTCCACAATATGGTTTAATACCAAGAATAAATAAAACCAGATTGCCAGCTGAATTTAATTACTGCTCCTTAACAGAACTATCTTACTGTTCTCATTGGAGTTATTTTTGATGAAACACCTACCCAAATAATGTTAGCATACAGTAGGAAACAAATTGTTAGTCATTATAATTGTTTTTATTAAAACAGAACATAAGTAGACTCTGATTACATCAAAGAAATTTAGCCAGTATTAGTCATGCAGACACCAGATAAAGTACTCTGTTTAAACAACCTTGGGATGGAATTTAGTGTTTCAAAATAGCTCAGGGTTGCTCTGTTTCTTTTCATGACCTTGTGGAAAAGCCAGTGTTGTATTTATGGACAGAATGCTCTACTTTGATTAGAAAGACCTTAGTCACGTCTGTAGCTCATAGATTATTTATTAGGAGAAAATGGGATAAGTCTCATATATGTTAATCCATGTTCCTTGGAAGAAGACAGAATATAAATCTGATAGACAGACAGCTAGGGCACATATTTGGATTACATTTCACCAAGATAATCAAGGAACTGAGGCTGGTATGACAAGGAAGCAATCCAAAAGATAATGCAGGGTGCTAATCTCTGAGGCTCAGCTTTCAGATCAAGCTGCTTAGACACTTGGGAGAAGCTACTGGGCTAGCTCTTGGGGTTTTTTGGGGGGGGGGTGCTCTCTAAACCACTTCAGCTTGCAGATTTTTTTTTTTTAGAATTTGAGGGAGGAAATGTAGAAGAATGTTCTTTAATAATTTTCTTTATTTAAAAAATGTGAAGTATTGAAAACCCACTGTTTTTTTTTTAAAAAAAAACAGGCCTAGATGTGTTTGTTCTTAGTTTTAGTTAGATACGTGAAAATATGCCTGGCTAGTTCCAGCCTATATGATCATCTTTTCCTATCACCAGGGATGGACAAGTTGTAGCCTGTTCTAGGTACTGTTGGACTGCATCTCTCATCAACACTAGCTGGCATAGTCAGCAGTGAGAAAGGTGGGATATAAATTAATAAATTGAATAAAAGATAAAAATACTAGAAGATGCAGTTCAGTACATTTAAGAGGCCACTCTCCTTCCTCCCTCTCTTTCCTCCCTCTCCCCCTCCCCACTCCTTATCTTCATTTTTCTTCCAGGAGTATATGTAGAAACAGATAAGCCATCATATAAAGCTTTTTCTGTTGTTAGCGTACTTTTTATCAATTATGCCTCTTTACCTCTGTAGAAGGAAAGAAACCTGAAAATTGATGCTAGAATAACATAAAAAACTATCAAACTATCAAAATGCTTTTTAAAAGTAACTTTTGAAAGTCACTGTACTCATGTAAGTGGTTGCATCAGTAGAGCAACTTTCCTATTACTTTGTTTTTCCTTCATTCTGAAAAAAGTAACTAGCTGCAGTTAGCAGTATTACTTGTGACTCATTACTTCCAAAGTTCTCTTACCGGTGCAGATCTTCGTTGTGCTCCGTCTTGCATTCAGTTTTCTCTCCATTTCTGGCACCTTTGTAGCCTTCCTTTACGAGCCCACTAGAGCTCTGAGATCTTCTGGAAAGGTTTGGTTGGTGCCAGCAAGGGACAGGGCCTTGTCAGCCACCAGATGTTACTTCCTACGCCACAATAGCGCCCTGCTTTTGCTAGCAAATTAAAACATTCTTGTGTTATCAATCTTTAAAAAATTGAATGAGATGGGCTTTTTTTTTTTTTTTGGTAATGTACTGTGCTGTTTTATGGTTTGTATGGTCTTTTAATGAATGTTCATGTTTTTAACTTTAAAACTATTGACTTACATTTATACTTTCTTTGTTGCCCCACCATCAGCTGATTGGCTCACTGCTTCTAGTGTTCTCCGCTCCCTTCCTGTCTTGCCACCTCAAGCAGCCCACATTACAACAACTAGTCTGTCAGTAAATTAAATATCAAGGCACTCCTATGGAGACCCTGCTAACAGTGGGCAAGTGTAGAATTGCAGTTGAGGTGGCTGAGAAACACTCTAGGCTTTGAAGTCAAGACTGCTGTTTTAACCTGTTAAAGCATGGATTGCCCAGTTTTTCACATTTGGAATGTGGCAGAGAAGCAGGTCATCTCAAGGCTTTTTTTTACCTGCCGTCTTTCTTAAGATAGTGTAAAGCACAAGTGCTCCAGGACAAGCCAAGTTCAAATTCCTCTGTTGTTGTTTTTCCAGACCTACTTCTTGCTCAGATTTGTATTCCAGATTGCCATTTATTAGGGGAACTTTCCATAGCATTTTTCAGGTAACTTTGATAGTCATTGTTGATGTGAGATGCTGACTGTATAACACAGAGGTGAGCGATGTGCAGCCCACAGGGCCCTCCAGAGGTCAAAAATATTTTTTGCCATTTTTTTTCCTTCCACAATTCCCAAACTTCCTAGAGCTTTTTTGGGGGGAGGGGGGAGCAGATATGGCCCTTCATGGTCTTCTAGAGGACTAAGACAGCCCCCTAGCCTTCCATAGTTGCTCACCTATGATGGATCACGAACAGACAGAATTAACACAAACAGACAGAATTAAAACCCACATCTTCTGTCAGAGGGATGAATACAGTGCACCTTCTTCTGGCAAGACTTCCACATACATGAATGTGAGGTCACATGAAGTGTCACTCCCATTAAAGTCAATGGACGCAATGGGTGCACCCCTATGTGAGTGTGAGGACATGCACATTGCATCCATTTACTACAATGGGATGTGACGCTTGCAGCATTTGTTTTACATGGGGGTTCCTGGAATGGAACTCCTACATATATGGGAGGCACACTATACCTCATCTGTCAATCAGGCATGTGGGGTGTGCTGTTGGTTATGGACACATTATTTCTTGTAAGCAAATAGTTGCCATTATCATAATGCTGAAAGTTTCTGAAATATGAATAATCCATAAAATCCATGAACCAATGAGAACGATTGTGACATTATTTCTCATATCATTTGTAAAGCTGTGCATTCATTCAAAGGCCTGGCTGCTGCTGCTTAAACTAAACATTATCTCTTGATAATGTTTAATTTAGAAAGATGCTCCACATTTTATTCACTGGCAGCCTGTTGTAGAAGGACTTGTGTAAGACAGAGCACAGTGATGTAAGATCACACATATGCATTGAACACTGAAAGGGGACACAGGCTGATGTTAGCCACTTGCTAAGGTAACATATAATTTGAAATATATATACCAGCCCTGGCATATTCTTGAACTATTGTAGTTCATTGGACTATACAAAGGAGAATAAGTCTTTCAGATTGACATGCAATGGTGCCACAGGGAAAAGCTTCCTGCACACAAGACAGACAGGTTTTAAATCAGATCATCCTTTGGCTCAGCTGATTCTGAGACTTATAGGAAGAAATGTTCAGCTAGCCTTGGCATTTGGTTTTTACATATGGTCTGATGTTATTTATTGTGCTCCTCATCAGTGGAGCTCATAAATACGCTGTGGGATTTATAATTTTACTGCTTGTACTCAGTTCTTTCAAAGTTAATACTTCGTAACAGAAAGCACATTTCCTTGTGAGCAAAACCAATTTCCTTCAAAGGTCCTTTTTTTCTCTGCTTATCATGTTGCATTTGGACTTCTCTAATCACATGGCTAAGTGTCAGCAATAAAATTCTTAAATAAACATCTATTCTATCTAAGTCAGAGTCCATCAAAATGGACAAAGTTGCTCACTAATAGTCTTTGAAACAGAACATGTGGCTAGACTGCTTGTACTTTAAAGTTCAACTTAAAGGTACTGTAATCAATTCCAGACCTGTGTGTGTGCGCGCGCACATCATTAGGACATTATTAACTAAGTTTCAGTAACAATGGAATGGACTTGATTACTAGTTAGTCATGCAAAGGGAAACCCAAAGAAGGGCTTTTTGATTTCAGCCTCTATTAATTCTCATTTTCCAAAGCACTTGTTGGACAATGAGGCAGTAAACAAATAAAATAAGAGACTTTTGTTCAATTAAGATTTTTGCTCTTCTTCATTTAATTGTTGTACTGCTACATACTATAGAACATAATAGCTGTTATTTAGATGTATATCTTTTAAATCCTCAGAGTTGTACCCATTTCTTTTGTGCTCTACAGTGAGGCACTTCAAATGCAGAACTGATTTAGAAATGTTGGGGGTATCCAGAATCTAATATTCTAAACCTAAACTCATTAGTCAGCAGTAAGTCTCACTGCAATTGTTAAACCAGAATAGTTTAGGCTACTGGTTTACAACATGCAGAGAGTTTTTCCTGTTGGGGGAACATTCAAGTATTTGACTGTACCTGCACTCTGTAGTCGTGCATTCCATTCTCTCACCTGAGGCTGTATTGAGTACTGACTTAAACTAACAGAGTTGTTGTGAGAATATAATAGGATGATCCATGTATGCTGCTTTTAGCTCCTTGGAAGAAAGGTGAGTTGCAGAGGGATAAAAGTAAATTGCTGCTGTTCTCAAATGGTAAGTGTGTAAGAGAAAGAGGAGAGAAGAAAACTAGACTGCCTTTCAAAGCTGTGGAAGTCTGGAATGCTTTTGCATATAGATAGCTAACAGGCGTTTTACTATCTTGGAGTTCCTTTCAGAGAATATCCTTGCTAATACACCATTAGTTTGACTCATCAGGGATCTGGAATTATGACTCTGTAATTTGTGGCACCAATCTGGGAATAAAAGAATAAAGAGACAAATTTTCAACAGGTTTATTTTCTTCTCAGTGGAGCAAATCTGGAACTAGAAACTCTCAGTCCAAAAATCATGGTAATGCTGACTCACTGTCAATGTAGTGGTCGCTGGAATTTCTGTCAGACAACCATTAGCAAAGAGTTCTGTTGTAATTATCACTGTGAGATGGATAACATTGTGTAGGTGGCACCAGCTGCAGGTAGTGCTTGGGAAGTAAGAAGGAAAACAGAAAATAACTATTTTAGAACCAAATGTGTACACACAAACCTCATCAAGTTTGTGTATGTAATTTGAGGGTGTGTATGTGGTTATTAATGGAAGAAAAAGGTACACATTCCTTCAAGCAAGCTGGCAGTGTTTTTCAAACTTCTTTGGAAGAGAACTTACCGGTAGCATTTTGTCCTTTGGATTCTGTACAAGTTTCTGTCCTTGCCCTGAGAATCTGTAGGGCCACTTTGCTTATTTTATAGTAATAGTCTGTAGAGTAGGCTGGAAAACCTGTGTTACCCAAAACGCTGAACTCCCAGGTAACCTAGTCAACAGTGAGGAATGTGAGGAAATAGCAGTTCTTCAGTGTATGAAGGATCACAGGCTACTCATCCATGCTGCTGGCATTCTTCCAGACTATGTGGCGAACTAGAACATAGTTAGAGTTGAAGCCTTGTCATATATTTCTTTTAAGGATTGCCTGTAAGGGAAGGGTAGATAAAGCTCCCAGCCATCAGGGTTCTCAAACCAGAGAAACTCTTTATGAGGCTCAGGGCTCTTAGAGCAAGGTGCAGACTAAGGGAAGAAATAATCTGATTTATCTTGCACTACATTACAACTAATGAAATCGCCAGATAGTCAGCAGTACAACTGATTCAAGTGGCCCTGTAATGATGCTGACTCTAGCCTGGTTCCTAGGTTTAAGCAAGCCATTGTTTTGTCTTAAACTTAACAGGTGACTTTAAACCCTAGCCTGCCTTAACTATCTGGTGTTGTAGTCCAGTCTGAAGCAGAAATTGCAAGAATGCTGAATCTTCCTTTTGTTGAATCTTCCCTCTTCCCAATTTCCTGTATGTCTGACATCCTCTGATACTGATACTATGAGTTATCAAGTTATCCCTGGTGGGGCAGAATAAATGTAGAGGGGAAAGGTTCAGCATCTTTCCGTATTCTCCCCTGTTGTGCTTTTAATCATTTCACTTTGGCAGACCTAGATTTAAATACACTTGTTTGCTACCATCATTTATGGTTTGGCCTTTAAGTATAGGCTAAGTTGCTCATAGACTTCCTGCTTCACTCTGTTGTGAAGCACCTGTTTTCCTCCAGGCCACCAAACTTGGCAGACCTAGTATTATCTACAGATGCTCAGTTTATTATACAGGTACTTTATGCCCCTGGTCAACTTCAGCTGTCCTCACTTTTGTATTGCATGCTAGGTTAAAAGCAATGAGAAGTTTGCCTTCAGAATAATATAAAACACATGGCAACAGGGCACATGAAGTGGAGGATGGGAGGAGGTGCTTTGTCAATTGCCAAGTAAGGCCGAAGACGTATAAAGTAATAAATCGACTAAAGTATTTTAGGCTGCAATTTCTGTTCATTTTCCTGAGATTAAGTCCATTGAATTTATGAGCTTCTTTCTAAGTACTAAGTTTCCATTGTTAGATAAGAAAAGGGGGTAGGTGGGAAGAGATGGCATCAAATGCAAAAATTGCTGTTATTGACAGTTGTTTTTTTCCCCCAATTCTCCATGGATTGTCCAACATGAACCTAAGGCAAGGCCTGTTGGCAAGCATACATGTCTCTCTCTCTCTCGCTCGCTCTCTCTCTCTCTCTCTCTCTGGTATAGCAGCAGGTGATGAGGCAAGTACACACAGTATGTAGCCATACCAGCTGATAATGGGAATGGGGGCACTGTTTCTCCTGATGAATAGTTTTACTGGGCTGGAGTGGTGTTTGCCCAAGAAGATTGCCCAGCAAGGGCAGATGGGGCATAGAGCCTTTTAAATCTGCTCTGGGTACGGAAATGTCTACTTGTTACTGTGCTGAAGAGCTTGTCACATTCATGATAGTTTGTGACGAGGCCACCCGAAAGTCCAGATTTACTTTGTTTCTGTCTTACAGTGCTATTTGCTTAACAGTTTTGAATCATCAGTAGTGTGCAAGGTGCTAAATGGAGAGACTAATAGCAGAAACAGAGAGCCTTTCACTTCTGAGACACTGGTAGGACTCCAGACCAGTTCTAGCCTAAAATCATTACTGTGTGATGGCTGCTTTGTGGCTTGAGCTCTCAGTTCACAAGCAGACAAGTGTCCAGCTTGCCAAAACCACTTGCATAATCACTGTTGCTGTAGCTGGAAATTTGGGGAGCTTCAGTGAAAGAAGCCCAGGGTCATGGATTTGGTTGGATGGGCATGGAAAATGAAAATCCACCTTCTTGTGCCCAGGAGTGGTTTATTTAGTTCATTGCTACAGTTGCAGGACATGAGGAAACTCACAAGATGCTGCGTTTGTTCTAGCAATATACTTTCTTTTCTGAGGACAAGATAACTTCACCTTAGGATACGTTTAGTGGCTTCTACCAGTCACTCATATCGTGTGGTATCCTCTTGTTTGATGCAAGATATGGAAAAAAATCAAAAAAGGAAAATAGGAGTGGACATAACATAAAGTTTGGCAACTGCTTCTAACTTCAAGTAATTAAGATGCCCTTCTGATGTTTTAGGCTATAATTGTTAGAATCTTTATTCTAGTTGGGGCTCATAGGAGTTCTAGTCAAACACAATTGGAGGAGGTCCTCCAGCCTTGATTGCATTCTTTAAGTAAGGGCTGGGAAGCATATTACCTGTGTGGTGTGCTCTTCCTCTCAGCTGGATACCTTGAAGATGGGGCATCCAATGGCAAAATAAGAAGAGCTCTAGAGTTGGGAAATACTGTTAGAGGATTTATTGCTAGCTATAGATTCCTCAGATTGTCCTAGAAGGCTTTGAGAAGGCTAGGATAGGGTCAGAGTGGTATTATTTTTTTCCCTGTGCCTCCCTGATCTAAGGTGTGATCTGACTCCTTTCAAAAACTGCATGATCCTCCACAAGCCTGAGCTTCCTTTTGCCATGGCACAACAAATCTGCAGCTGCAAGTGCTACAGCGTGGTAAGACTCTGAGTATGCACAACTCCTGGCACTGAATTCACATGCCAGAGGCAGAAGGTTCTGTGCATGACACCCATTATACTAAAAATATAATTAATTTTATTTAGTTTCTTGTTTTTGGTCATTAAAAGCCATTGTGGGCCCCTGAAATCTGCTATAAAGTGTGAATGTTTCTTGTTTTCTCTATTACATTTATATCCCATCCTTACACTAAAAATAGTACTCACGAAGGCAAAAATACAAGTAAAGGCTGGCATCCTACTTGAACACTGCATTAGTATTAAAATCATTGTGCAAGAGATTGCACTTTCACAGAGGTTAATGTGAATCCAGTTTCTAGTACAGTCAGTTGTTCAGGTAGCACCCACACAGCCCTGTCTCTCACTATAGACTTAGAAGGTGGGGAGCTCAGCAATAGTTGTGTAATAGGTGAGCTCAAGGCCATTGCACCTATTGCATAATTGGTTGCGCTGCTGCGGAACCCAGTGTAACTGAACTGACACATATTTACATTGTGTTAAAAAATATAGAGGATATTGGCCAGGAGAAGAAAATTATAATTAACACAGTGAAATTCATCAAATAAATATATATCTGTAAGAAATATATAATAGCACCCATCAGATTAAAATCTACGTCTGCAATAAATCATCTTAACTAGCCGAAGCCTACCGGGAGGAGGATGAACATTGCCTCCTGGTGGAAGGAAGACAGAGATGGAACTAGCCTGTTCTTTGGCAGGTGTTCCAGAGCCTGGGAGCAGCCACTGAAAAGGTCCTCTCAGGTCCCACCAAATGTGTTTCTGATAATGGTAGAAAAGAGGAAAAAAAGCCTCTTCCAAAAAGGTTCAAACCTGGGCAGGCTCATTAGGGAGAATGTGGACTTTGAAACAGTGTGGTTTTAACTCAGGTATGGCATTGTAGATCCTAACCAGCATTTTGAATTGTACCTGGAAATTGACCTTCTGTAATCAGTGGTGCTACTGAAACAAAAGAACAATGTGCTCTTTAGAACCTCTCCCAGACAAGACGCTGGCTGCAGCATGGTGAACCAGCTGAAGTTTCCAAGAACTTTGCAAAGTCAGTCTTACATAAAAAGTGGTACAGTAGTCTAACTGGGACGTAACCAAGTCATGTGACACAGTGGCAGGTCAAAGTCAGAAATGGGTGCCTCTGGCTCATTAGCCTCAAGTCTGCAAATGTCTTTCTGGACATGGCAGAAATCATATTTCTTTCCAGTTTTCAGTTTTAAAATAGCTGTTCATCTAGATTCTCCTTCAGTTTCCTCTTGTTTATTATTGTGTTAAAAATCAAGCAAATGTCCTGTATTTACTTTCTCCATGATTTAGTATCACTCCTCTAAAGTATATGTTGAAATCTGATGCCTGTTTAAACACTGTGAGGTAGATGATCTATATTGTTAAGAGAGCATACAGGCCCAGATCTGTTTAAAAACTTGAATCAAGTCTAAAAGGTGACTCAGACAAAACAAGGATCTATGACACCCTTTGCATAGAATGCTGGATTGTCTCATATTGAGAATTACATGCTTTTTAAATTTATTCTTTTAAAACACCTATATTCTGTCTCTCCATTTGTTTGGAACAGCTTAAAAAAATACAACAAAAATCATTAAAAAGAAAGCAAAAGCAACCATAAGACTTTTAGTTAGAACACTGAACAGCACAGTGTCCAGCCCTAAACCAGAAAACAGACCGTCCAGAGCCTCAGCATAGATCCAAAATGTTTATCCAAATAAGTGAAAAATTAGTCACATGGTGCATTTGTTGTATGGAGGCTTACCACATGTTGCTTAATTTTGCATGTTGAGATGGAGCAGTGGGCAGCTAAAGGGCAACACTGCAAACATACAGCGAAAACAGAAGCCACTGACTGATTTATCGTCCATGTTGTTTATGTGTCATGACATGTTAGTGTGCCTCCTGCAGTGTGTAGGTGTGTCTCTCCTACTGCCACAGCAGCCCAGGCCCAGATGAAGGGGATGCCTCTGCCGCCGCCGACCCAGGCCAAGGAAGACCGTGGCAAGGGTGGCGGCAGACCAGGCTTGGATTGAGGGGCTGCCTCCACTTACTGAATTACTTACTGAATTACTGTGTCACAAAATGATGCATGTCTAAAAAGTGTGTCACCAACATGAAAAGTTTGGAAAGTTCTGCTCTAATAATTGGAAGGGGAACAAAAGCAACAGGGAGAAGATTGGACATAAACAGTGGTGTATGAAAGGCATCCAAGACTTCCTGCGTTAGTCTGCTTTTACCTATGACATACTTGCACCTTTCTTTTTTTGTTTCCAGGTCTTACTTCCCAATTCTTGAAAGTCAAGGCATAGCTATGTATGATTACTTATATGCTCTAGCAAGTTTACAGTTTTCCCTGTTGTCCTTAAGATTAACTGGTATCACAGTAATATCACAGCATGGAAGCTTAGATTGCCCTTACTTATTTACATGAAGTCAACCATTAGTTAAATGTTAGGCATTTGCTATTTTAAAAACAAAACTTACTGAAAAGTATTTTTAGAACCATGATTCCAGTGTCAGAAGACTTACATTTACCCAGACCAAAATATTAAAATATAAGGTCATTGCTTGCTAACTTTTTAGCTTCTTATAAAGATACAATAAGACCTGATAGGATTAGTTATGTATAACTGTACCATCAGTGTATAAGTATGCATCACAGGCATAGGCTACAAGTGTTGGCTTAGTGTCATATACAAATGTAACCTCCATACAATGTGCATCTCTTATGTCAGGCAAGACCTAATAGTTCAAATTCATTTGCCCAAGATCAACAGGAGTGTACAAATAAATGTTAGTTAATTGCTGGACATCAATTTCAGTATCTTCTGTGAAGTCAAATATACAAGCAACCCTGTCCTATCAGAAGCATTGTAAGTCTAAAATTGTTGTTTGAAGAAATAAAGTAAGGTTTTAAAAAAACTGACAGGAAGCATTGTAAAAACTGACAATCAAATAGCTGAATAACTCAAAGGGAAGGTTGAAATCAGCAGTTGACTGAGAGCATGGATGGTGGAATCTGAAGAGGGGTGAAAGAGAGATTCCAGTGCCTTCCCTTTAATTCATAATACAGTTCCTTTTTTACAGATTTAAGTAGGTGAAATAGTTTTCTCTTTTCTATGGCCAGTGCTGAATTCCACAACTGACTGGTGATTCTACAGAAAAAGATTTGCACAAAATACCGAGTATAGGATGTAGCTTAGCAGACATTGCTAGGAACTGGGATATCAACCAAAGAGTTTGTTTGACAGTGGCAGGCATTTTTGATTAACTTTTGAAAGTTCTGAGAGGATGGCTAAAAGGAGGGACTAGGAAAAAATATTTATTTTGTATATTTATTTAAAAACATTTGTTTATCAGTTCTCAGCCCACCAGTGCTCCCAAAATAAAACATTAAACCTGTTTCATTAACCTTTTAGTGCTGGTTTGTCTTAGATTTAGTAGTTTAATGGTTGTTTAGATAATAGTTATTAGTTTAATTTAAATTTTTTATGTTATTTGCTATCGTTTTTGATTCCCTTTTATGTGATTTTATGTTATATAAAAGTGTATTAATAAACGTATTTAAAAAAAATAGACAGATACAACATTTAAGAACAAACTAAAGCAATCTGTTTAAAATTACTTATAAAATCACAGACAGTGAAAACAGCCATGTCCTGGTTTTAAGGACTGAACGCCATGCAAAGTACGGTAATAACATCTTAGCTGCCTACTGAAAGCTCAGAAGGATGGACTTCCCCTGGGAGAGAATTTCACAGAGTTCCACCACAGGAAAAATTCTGTCATTTGTACACACCAACTTACCCCCTTGTGGGCTAGTTAAGAAAATTAATTAGATACATATGTGCTGCCTTTGAATAGTTAGAATGCCTTTTTATTGCTTTTGTAATACACTTTTAGTGTTATTATAAAAACAATTGTAACTACAGAATGGGTATGGTAATCTCATTACTTATATATGCTTATAATAAGTGGACATGCGACTAATAGGAATGAGTCTCTTGCAAGTCAAGCAATGATTTTTCCACACAGATTTTTTTTAATGAAAAAAGTATGTACTTTTATGTACAGTTTTCAGATGGGTGCGTTGATGGACACATGGCCCCATTGATTTCTGCACATTTTTAAAGGTGTCATGTGCGGTTGGTTTTTTTACACTTTTTAAAAATGCATGCATGTTGTTGAACATGTTGTGTGTGAAGCATGTCACTGTCTTGAAAATGTATGATTTTTCTACCTCAAATCTTTGCTGGTTGGGCAAATCCATTAAAAAAAAAATCAACAGAGAAAATTTAGATTGCTGAAGGACAGAAGTTCAATTCATATTTAAATGACAACCTTTTCCCCAATGTGCCATTCTCATCCACTTCATTTCATTCATACTTGTGTCCTAAAAAGGCTGAGGGCAAATTTTGCTATCATTGACATTATTTCCCGTCATTAACACCTCTATGATTATGGATTTCTAAATATTGCAAATTTATATCTTTGTATCATTCAATAATTATTGAATAGTGTGTCCTAGAAAGAACTTTTTTTTTTTTTTTTAAAAGCCTAACATGGGTTTTGGCAATCTAAATGACAAGTGATAGGAGAGAGCTATAAGAATAGTATCTCACACTTTACTCCATATATCTGAAAGCTAACATATAATTTAGAAGAACTTAGACTAACACCCTTTCCACAGGACAACGCTCTAAGATGTTGTGTCACCACAATCCTGATAGCACCTCTGCTGGGATGGGAGTGTGTTCCCAATGCTCATCCCTGAACACAACTGGCTGCCTGTGGAAGGGAGCAGAAGGGACACACTCCATCCTTCTGGACTGCAGCAGGCCTTCTTCCCATGCTGTATGGAGAGGAAGTGTATAGAATGCACTTCCAGTCCATCTGCATGCCCAGCTGCAATGGAAGGCTTGTTGATGGGGGTCACTGACAGACTTTCTCCGTCAATGATATAGCCCATGATCGTGCAAGCTGGCAATGCAAGAAGGGCGGGACCGTGATGACATCATGCGGAAGCATTGTTGCAGTCCCGCTCCTCCCACGTCCCCATACCGGGACGCTGTTGTCATGCTTAAAGAGCCTAAGAATTCTGCATAAGACAATCCACCAAATTCTTCTTTTTTTTCCCCCATTATCTTTATTGAGATATAAGTCATAATAAATAATACATAATAATTATACATCATAATAAACAATATCTTGCTTTCTATACTTCAAATACTTCATTTTTAAACACCAATTTCATTACATTTAGTTGTATGTATATAATTTCCATACTTTTATCTGAATTCTCTCTTCTTTTTTAGATATTCTAAAACCTGGGGAGAGGGGGAAAAAAAACAAAAAAAAACAAATACTCAAAAAAATATAATAATAATAATTATAATTTCCCTAACCCCCCCAAAATAAAAAAAAAGAAAAAGAAACTCCCATAAATCTGAACTCATACCCTTATTGTCCAATAGAATAAAGGTCACAGCCTTTTTTTTCTTCCCTTCATTCCAATTTTTTTTCTTTTTTCTTTCCCTTCTCTTTTCTTTCTCTTTCCTTTTTTTTTTTTGCATCTCCCCGTATTTTACCACCGTTTCTATTAAATATTATATATACTCAATATTTGCCAGACCCCATTTTCTACTTAGATACTTTATTACCAGATCCCATTCTCGCAAAACATCGTCGGATTGCTCTTTAACTTTTATAGTGAGCCGGTCCTTTTCTTTCATTTCTATTATTTTAACCATCCATTGTTCTATGGATGGCGGATCTTTATTTTTCCATTCTTTAGCTATAAGAATTCTAGCAGCTGTGATGAGGTATAAAAGAATCCTCCAATATTTCTTAAAAATTTTCATATCTATCATTTGAACCATATTTAATAGGTATATTTCCGGTTTTAGAGAAATTTGTGTTTTAAATATTTCCATCAAGTGTTTATTCACCTCTTTCCAAAAGCTACTGGTTTTTGCACATTTCCACCACATATGCAAAAAATTACCCTGCTTTCTCCTGACATCTCCAACATTGATTCTGTGATGTATGATACATTTTTTGGATTTTCACCGGTGTCAAATACCACTTGTAGAACAACTTTATATAGTTTTCCTTAAGGTTCTGGGTGTAAATTTTTGTGTTAATTTCCATGCTGTCTCCCATTTGACCCAAACCCTTTTTTCACCTAACTTATCTTTGCCCAAGATATCATGGTATCTTTAACTGTTTGATCCTCCAACTTATACCCTAACAAATAACCATATAATTTAGCCGTAATATGATCCAATTATCAAATACGATTTTTTCAAATTCGTTTTTCATCTGTCTTATGTCAAATCCTTCCAGTCTGACATCTATTTTAAACCTTTCATATAATTGTCTATATGGAAACCAACCCAAAACATATCCCCATCTTTTCAAATTTTTTCCGGGGTTTTATCGGGGGGTTGAAGTTTCCCTTTGTTTTCCAACAGATCTTTATATGTTAACCAGTCCGTTTGTGCCCCAAACCCATCTTCACTGAAAGGCTTCCTGTGGTGGTATCCATGTTGGGATTTATTGTATAGTTTCTTTTTTTCTGCATCCAAACCCTCAGTAATGATCTTCTTATAAAATGGTTTGTAAATTCTTTGTCAATGTTAGCTTTACCATACCAGAGGTAGGCGGGCCAGCCCATCCTGTTATCTGCCCCTTCTAATGTTAATGTTCTTACATTTTTTAATTTAATCCATTCTATAATCCAATTTAGACATGCTTTAAAAGCTTTATTTGTTTCAAGCTTAATTGGAAATAGATAGCTTAATTTAAACCCTTTATAATTTTAAAAACTATAAATAACGACTGCAACAAGGCAGGAATGGGAAAAAGGCAAAAGAGGAAGAGAAAAAACCCCCAAAAGGAAAAAAGAAGTTGACAAAAAACAGGGAATGAGGCTAGAAGTTACAGAGGGGGAAATTTTTGAGCCTAATGAAATTTAGGGCAGCAGCTACTCTTAGACAACAAAGGCTAGAGGAGTTTTTTCAGCGTAAAATCAAAAAACAAGCCCTTTTCCCTTTTCCCAAACCCCCCCCTACACATACAAACCTTGGGGGATAAATCCTATGCCCCCGTCAAAAGGGAAGCAGATGATTTTTCTTATTCTGATGAAGAAGGCTCTACAGAGACAAAAGGGGAAAATACCTTAAAAACCACAAGTAAGTCAAATGTAGACTTGGACCTGGTGGCCAAGAATTGCCTTTTAACAGCCAAAACGGTTATTGCAATTTTTGAAAAGCTATAGATATAATTTGAAAAATAGATGAACTTAAGGACATAAGGGGAAAAACATGTAAAAAATCCTCTGTGAAGCCAACTTCTGATGTTGCTGTATCTCCAGCCCACACATGTGGTACAAGATATCACTTACAAGGAAAACAACAGGGATGAATTAACATTACAGCGGCATAGGATTTTACTCCAGGTTGCAATCAACCCTTTTAATGGGGGGAAATGGTACAATAAACGAGTATACTATACTCACTCACAACTCCTCCAACGAAGGATATATTTTAGTGAGATAACAGGAATCTCCTGGTTTCCCCAGATGGCATGGCTTTGAAAGAATAATATTGACATGTGGCTTTTTGCTCTCCCTACACTGATTTTGGAAAGGGGGGAATTCTGGGGAAAATTTTAATTATAAATTTTATGTTTTCCATAAAAAAAATGTAAACCCTGTTAAGCGGGGGGAAAACTAAAAGTCAGGAGGAGGAATAATCCCCGAAGGTTATGAGCCTAGTAAGCAATCCTTGACACAACAGACTACCCCAACAGTCCAAAGACCAAGTAAGGTTTACACTGGAGAAATAACACAAATGATTTAATCATTAGAAAAATGCAAAAAACAGATGACCCCATGGAGGATGAGGAAGACCTTATTAAGATTTTTTTGGTATTTCTCCCTGAGAGACAAACCTTATTGTGAAAAATTAGAGGCAGTTAAAACTGTGCTACAGTCGGGGTTTTTTTCTGCTCAGCGCATTAACTACCTATTACCTTCCAGCTGTCCTTCTGGCAGGCCACTGATATGTTTTCTCCTAATCCTCAAATCCAATAAATCCAAATCCAATAAAGAGGAAAAAAAGAAGAAGGTGCTCTAGCTCTAGTACAAAGAAACCCCCCAATAATTTTTATGGAAGCCAGCAAGTTAGAGATCTAATTGATTTGCCCCACAGTGACCACAGTGATAGGAGATGAGAGGGGGATGCTTCACCAAAAATAAGACAGAGGTCAACAGTTTCTAGTACCCCTTAACTAAGCCAAATGATACCCAGACATCTGCTCCAAGCTACCATAGTTTAATAACAGGCAACGCAGGAGCCATGACCCAAACAAGAATTGCCTGCATTAACCCCCATGATGGATGAAGCTGAATGACATTCAATAAATGCTGCCTCGTTGGTTTTAAATTTCCCCCGGGGGAATATTGCAGGATGGAAATCAAAAAAAAAAGAGACCCTTCGTCCTTGGCTTATATATCTAGATATCATATAATTTTTCTTCAGGAGACATGGGCCGGGGGAACATTTGTTCATGGAAGGGTACAAGACAATTATGCTAGATGTTTCCCTGGTACAGGACGTGGGAGGCTTTGTGGGGGGTTAGGTACATTGATATCTACTTTATTACAGGTACAAGAAAATAAATTACCTTATTAGATCAATACACACTGGCAGTTTTGCTTCTTTTTTAACAAGATCCAACTTGTACTGATCAATGTGTATATTCCACCTTTGTATGTTCGTCACAGATAAAACATGTATGGGACAAATTGAACATATATGTGGAAAACATACTGGCAGCATTTCCTGAGCCTACCCTAGTGGCTGGTATTTTAATGCAAGAATTGGAGCAGATGACAGATCAAATCTTTGCTAAATTTCATTGCCAACATTTACCCCCTGGGGGGATATCCCCCCCTTTTTGCCCCCCCAGTCTAAAAAATTAGTGATTATAGAGGATTGTGTTTAATGCAAACTTTTTCCAAACTAACTTGGTGATTTTGAATGGGTCCACAAGTAAAGATTATCCCGCTAGTATACTCACTGGACTGGCCTTAAACCCTCCCTTTTAATGTTGGCATCTCAATGAGTTTAATACCCTATCTGTCTAAGTTCTAGTTGTCAGTCATCCTGAGAGTGATCATTTCCCTGTTATGTTGTGTATGAAGGCTTTTTAAGGAAAGTATGTACCCACACGCCATATTACAGTGATGTCTGATGACCTTTGTCCTATAAGGCTAAAAGGTCACCCCAACAAGGGAAAAACTTTCAGATTTCCTGGGAAAAGGGGGGGCCCGCTAAGTGCCTTTATGCATCAAAAAGTAAGCCCAAAGTCAGATGATGAGGTGTTGGATAATTATAACAACTTAATCAAATTAATTCAGTCTTTGTTAACTGCTCCCCAATGTATTTTCGCTGGGAAAAACTAAGAACACGTCATGAGTGGTCTGACCAAGAGTGTCATGAAGCCTGGAATTCCTTAAAGCAGCTTTTCAAATTGTATAAAGAGGAAACCAACTCTTGTTCAACTTCAGAACTCATGAGACTGAAAAAAAAGTACAAACAGTTGATCCGCCAGAAGAAAAAGGATAACATGCGAGTATCTTGGGAGCGTCTGATACAGCAGCTAGTACAAATAACTCCACTCTCTTTTGGAGGCGGGTGCCATCTTTCCCAAGAAATATCTATAGTCCATCATCCCAGATTCCCGCCCCAAATTTTTTTAAACCATTTTAGATCCATGTATGCTGAAAAAGGGAAAAATCCATGATTGAATTGGAGCTGGAAAATCTTCCCTTCCAAATGGCCCCCCCGTTTCTTGTGTAGAAATTAAGAAAATTAAAATTTAAACAACTCAGACCAGGGAAAGCATCTGGTGCTGATCTCATCACCTATGAGGTAATAAAAAAAGACCTAGACTGGTGGATCCCAGTGTTAACCTCACTTTTCAAAAGAATTCATTTTTCAGCTATGATTCCTAAAAAACTGGGGATTAGCTATAATAATCCCAATCTATAAGAAAGGTAAAAGGGGGGATCCTGTAAATTTTGAATCAGTTTGTTAAGTCAGATTAGTAAAATATATGCTAAACATCTACAGGTTAAATTAAAGACTGGTTGGAAACTGAGAAATTCTTTAGGGATGAACAAGCTGGTTTTAAAGGGAAAGGGAGATCGACAGTAGATCATGCAATGGTACTGAAAATTGGGGGGAAAAGTACACTCACCAATTTGGTCAAACCCCCTAGCAGCATTTATTGACTTTAAATTAGCATTTGACTCAATATCTAAACCAAATTATGGCTTAAACTTAAAAATTCCACAATAGATAAGCGCTTACTTCTGTTGCTCATTAAAATTATGAGAATACCAGATTGAAAGTCAGGTTTGGCAATAAAGGACATGTCACTAAGGAAGTACAAGTAAAGAAAGGAGTCAGACAGGGATGTGTACTGGCTCCACTCTTATTTAACTATTATATAAACTCTTTGATTTCCTTTTCTGAGTAACTCTTCCTTCCATCCCCCTTTAAAATTGCCCATAGGCATATCAATTTATTACTATATGCTGATGATGCAGTAATCTTGTCATTGACCTCTGTTGGCCTTAAGAGAGCCTTTAGATCACTTATCCATACTGTGCTGAAGAAGAAATAATAAAAACACACCAAGACTAAGATCCTTACTTTTTAAAAAACCCTAAGCAAAGAAGTTGGGTCCTAGGAGGGCAATTAGTTGAGCAGGTTAAGATCTTTAAATATTTGGGGATAGTTTTCCAAGCTTCAGGAAGTAGGAATGCTCACTCAGATTACGTGTCCAGAATGCTCAGGGCTTAGCCATTCAAAATTACCATTTCAGAAAGGAGCACAAATTCCCTCCCAGCTGCAATCAAAATTTTTTACAGCTAAAACCCAAAATAACCCGTTATATGGAAACCCAGTGGGGGGGATAGTAATATGATCTCTTTAAAAAAGAGTTCAAACAAAATTTCTGAGGAGCATATTTAAATTTTCTCGATGTGTTCCAAATGCTGTATTGCGAAGGGAGGCAGGAGTTAGTAAATTGGGGAAAAAAGTATTTGGTTTGAACATCTTTACCTATTGGCTAAAACTACATAATAATCAGAATGGACTGACCCAAATTAATTCTGGCTATAAATATAAATCCTCATGGGGAAAAAGCTGTGCTTCAAAGTTGAGCCTTTGTGGACTTTCGAGCAATCATATCCTAGGATTAGGATTAGACCAAGCAAAAGCTATTGTAAAACAAAGGATATTAGATATAGAAGGTCAAATAGAAATTGCTACCTTTACTAAGTATACACTTGTTAATAACCAATTGATGATCTCTAAACCGGCCGCATACTTGTACTATGTCACTGTGCCCAAATTTAGGAGAGCCTTAACATTGGCTCGTTTTAATGTTCTTCCCACAGCGATATTGGAAGGGAAATATGGGAAAATTCCTTACGAGATGCGATTCTGCCCTTGCAATACCGGTGCGGTAGAAACTACAATTCATGTACTCCTATATTGTCAGTTTTATCGAGACATTCGACAAGAGCTGATTACTCCTCTACTAACTCAATTCCCAGGACATTCTGATGGTTTCTATCTACGCCATCTGCTGGATAATCAGGAGCAAACTGTTATACTCAAAGTAGCAAAGTTTTTGTATATTATGTGTAAGATACGTTCTCAAACAGTTAATAGTGGCTGATGCGAGCCGTCTAATCTTTGCTATTTGTTTTTTTTTCCTTTTATTAGTTTTTATGTATTTATTCTGTATTTATTATTGTTTTATTGGTCAATGACCGAAATAAAGTGTCTGTCTGTCTGTCTGACATGCTGCGTGATAATATAATTTAAGGTCAGGAAGGCTGCACCCGCCTCTTTCTTTCCGATCTATCAGATACTTCCACGCAATTCTCGGCTTTTTACCTTGCCATATGTAATTTGTAATCTCCCTCTGCCACATTTTAAACGGTTTGTCATTCTGAATTATAGGTATATTTTGAAATAAAAAGTTCAATTTGGGTAAAACATTCATCTTTATCACTGCTGTTCTTCCTAGTAATGATAAATGCAACTTGCTCCAATTCTGTAGATCCTTTTTTATCTCTGTCCAAACTTTTTTGTAGTTACTATTAAACAATTCTGTGTTCTGTTTAGTAATCCATATGCTGAGATATTTAATTTTCTTTTGTATCTGAAATTTAGACTTTTTCATTAATTGTTCTTCTTTCTTCTTATATATATTTTTTGTTATAATTCCTGTTTTTTCTTTATTAATTTTAAATCCTGATTTCCCCCCAAATTCATCAATGATCTTAAGTAACTTGTCTATGCCTTCTAACGGGTCTTGTAAGAATATCACCAAATCATCAGCATATGCCTGAAGTTTATATGTTTGATCTTTAATTTTAATACCTTTTATATCTGAATCCACTCTGATCCTATTATTAAGTATTTCCAGCACGAGTATGAACAAAAGCGGTGAGAGAGGGCACCCCGTCTGGTTCCTTTTTCTATTTTTATTTCTCTTGTTCTTTCCCCATTAACTATCACTCTTGCTGTTTGATGGCGGTATATTTCTTGTATCCATTTCACAAAGTTAGTACCAAATTGCACTTTTTCCAGAACTGTTATCATAAATTTCCATCTCACCTTGTCAAACGCTTTTTCAGCGTCTAAGAAGATCATAGCAAGTTCTTTCTCATTATGTCTTTCAAAATATTCTATTATATTCAACACAGTTCTTACATTATTTCTCAAAAACCTTTGTGGCATAAAACCGTTTTGATCTTCATGTATTATGTTTTGCATAACTTCCTTCAGTCTGGCTGCTAATATACTAGCAAATATTTTTTAATCGTTGTTTAATAATGAGATGGGTCTATAATTGCTAGGTGATGTTAAGTCTCTTCCCTCCTTTGGGATTAACTTAATGTTCGCTTCAGTCCATGTTTGAGGTACTCCCTCTTTTAATATTTGATTAAATGTCTCATGCAATGGTTGGAGTAACTCGGGTTCAAACATTTTGAAATATTTCGCAGTATATCCATCTGGACCTGACGCTTTTCCGTTTTTTAAGTTCTTAATAGCAGCAGAGATTTCATTTTTTGTAATTGATTGGTTTAACATTTGCTCTTGATCTTGTGTTAAACTTGTTTTAATATGCTGCTCTAAATACAGATGCAAGGTTGACCTTTCCTCTTTTCCTTTTTTGTTCTCTTTATATAAATCTGTATAATATTTGTAAAATATCTCTTTAATAGCATCTTGATTTGTGTAAATTTTCCCTGCTGATTTCAATTGAGATATTTGTTTTTTCTCTCTATTTTTCCTTAACTTGTACGCCAACCATTTACCAGGTTTATTGGCATTTTCAAAATAATTCAATTTACTGTCCTTTAACCTCTTTTCAAGTTCTTGTAGATGCATTCTTCTTAGCTGGTTCCGAATCATTTTTATTTCCTCAATCAATTTTCCATCATTAAAATTCTTCTTCAACTCTCTTTCTTTTAATACAAGTTCACTATAGATCTTCATCGTCTTAGCTGCCTCCTTCTTTTTATTTATATGTCCTATTTTGATCAGGTGGCCCCTCATGACCGCTTTACTAGCGTCCCATATGGTTTTTGCCTTGAGTTGTTCCTTATTGTTTTCCTTAAAAAACATTTTCAGGATCTTTCTGATATCTTCTACATACTCAGGATTTGTCAGTAAGGAATCATTGAGTCTCCAGAAATATTCTCTTTGTCTTGTTTTTAAGTTCAATTTTATCAAGCTGTGATCAGAATATGTTCTTGGATAAATTTCCATGTCATTTATTTCTGCATGTAGACTTTTAGAAAGTAAAAATAAATCAATTCTCGAAAAAGATTGATGCCTATCCGAATAAAATGTATAATTTCTTTGTTCCAGATATTTAAATCTCCAGACATCTATTAATGCAAAATTTTCCGTTAATTCAAAGAAGCTCTTTGGTAATTTTCCTTGATTCTTCTTTATTTGTTTTTTAGATTTTCGATCTTGTAACGGGTCTATCACCGCGTTCATATCACCCATAATTAATATGTTATTTTGACTTCTTTCCGCTTGATACTTGTTTATTTCTTTCTGCAATTCATAATAAAATTTCTCTTTGTTTTCCTGTGGTGCATAAACCCCGACAACCAATAATTTATAAGTTGGTAATTTAATTTCCACTCCTATGTAATAACCATTTAAACCTGCAAATATTTTTTCAACATCATAAGTCGATTTTACATATAGTACGACCCCCCTTTTTTTCTTTGAATATGCTGTTGTGAAACAGTTCCCCAATTTGGGGTTTCTCAAATATTTATTATCCTTTTCTCTGATTCTTGTCTCTTGTAATGTGATTATATCAGCTTTCATTTTTTCCAAAGAGTGAAATATTTGTCGACGTTTGTATTCAGAATTTAAGCCTTTCATATTCCAGGATAATATTTTTAATGCCATTTTCTCTTTTTTTTCCCCTTCCCCCCACCATCTTTCTAATTATCCTCTGTTTCTTCCTCTATTTCCTCCTGTTCTTTATCACTTTCTTCGTTGTCTCTCTCACTTATGCCCTCTTCTTCCTGACTCTCTTCCTTTTCTTCTTTTTCTTCTTCCTCTTCTTCTTTACTTTTGCTTTGTTCTATCTCTGATATTTTTTCCTTCTTTTTTCTTGTCCAATAAATTTTGGTTTTTCCAAATCTAATGCGAGCACTGGTACATCGTCCTCAGATATGTCATTTGTTTCCGCACAGGTTTGTTGCTCTTCTATTTCTATATCTCTTTTTATTTTATCATATATTTGTCGTGCTCGATTTATGTTGTTTATCCTAATTCGCCTTTGTTTGTATATGAATGTTAAACCTTCAATTCTATTCCATGTGTAGTTTATATGTTGTTTAAATAGGAGCTGCGATAGAAACCTATATTCCTGTCTTTTCCGTAAAATTTGTGCTGGAATATCTTTAAAAAAATTTATTTCTTTATTGTCTATGATCACTTTTCTTTTTCTAATTTTGTTGTAATACTAATTCCTTGGTTTTTGTCCTGATAAAACTAATGATTATGTCTCTGGGCAGCTTCTTTTCCTTCGCAATCCTTGAATCTATTCGAAATATTTGGTCAATGTCTTGTTCCAGTATATCTGAATCTACCTCAATGTATGTGGCCAGTATGCTCAACACCCTTTCATAAATGTTCTCTTCTCTTAGTTCCCCTAATCCGCGTATTTTCAAACATTTATCCCTGTATCTGAGTTCTAACTGTGTAATCGCCAAATCCTCTCGTTCTTGAGTTTTTAATATTTGCTGGTTTGTCACTTCTGTTATTTCAACTCTTTTTTGTAAGCTTCCAATATCCTTTTTTATAGTTGCAATGTCCGTTGATATTCTTTCTAATTTTTCCCCAAATGAATTTAATTCTTTCTTAATTTCTGTTCTAATCTCAGTTCTTGTATCTTTTAATTCTTTTTGTATCTCAGTTCTAAGGTTCTTGAATTCTTTTAACATCTCGCCTATTTGCATTGACATATCCGATATATTAATTGAAAGTTCAGCTTGAGTACCTTTTCCTTTTGTAACCAAGGATTGCATTGTTTCTGTCGTTGCTGTTGTCATTAATTCTAATGATGGTCTTCTCCCTTTTACTACTTGAGATTGCGTAAGAGATGCTATAGCCCTCTTTGCTGCCATTCTACTTGTTTTCATAATCCTTTTACTATTACTGTTTATTTGTATTTTTTTCCTCCTTTTCCTGTTATGTATCTTATGCTTTTATAGATATACATATATAATTGTACTTTATTTAAATTCGTTATCCTCTGTCTACAGAATATACATTTATATATAAATGTATATAAATGTATAGTCTGTTTTACGGAGAAGTAATTATATCACTATTCACAAATTCTTCAACAGACAGGATGATTCTGCAGTTTGCATAAGTTTGCGCAGCTAGCTAGAACTTCTGAAACCCCCTTCCTAATTGCAGACAAATTCACTTTTTTCTAGGGTGTGTGTGAGATCTCATTAACACAACTGTGTTATCACATGTAAATGCATTAATTATGTTCTTGTCACACTGTGTGAAAACAGTGGCGTTACAGATCTGTTATCATGTGAATCTATTAACTGTCAACAAAGTATAAAAGACGGTTCATTTTGAGCGGTACTTTCCCCCCATTTTTCCTTCCCTGTAGAGGTTGTAAATATCCATAGCAAAAGATAGAGCCTCCTAGAAGGTTTATGAGGCCCAGAGAAAATATTGAGAACACTACTCCATCTCCCTGCAAGACTCAATGCATGGGGAATGGGTGTGCGCAAGATCGCAGTGTTGGGCAGAGGCCAACAGTGCAAACAGGGAAGGAGGAAGTTGAGGGGCTTGCTTTGTGCAGTATCAGGGTAGTTGCCTTAGTTGAGTTGCCTGCTCAGCCCAGGGAAAAGGATTTTTTCTAATCAGAAGCGTAGGGCATGGAATTCAGAGAATTGTCACAGGACTTCCATGACCTAAAGGCGTTCAAGACTTGTTTCTCAGGTAGTAGCTCTCCAGGCTGTGTGACAAACTGCTTGTATAAAACAGTAGCTCTCAAAAGAAGTGTGTTATGTATTTTAAAAAAAAAAAGAATACCCAAGGTGTTATATATACCTAAAGTATATTTTTACAAAACCAAAAGAGGGGGAGGAAAGATTATCCCCATAACCACTGTATGTTAATAAGGAGTCGCTGAAGCCATACACCAGTATGCACATACCATTTTCAGCAGTGCACTTAACTGAGAACTGATCTTGTTCAAGTTGATTTCAATATTGATTTTTCAATAAGAACTGGAAAGAAACCAAAAAAAGAAAAGTTATACAAAACTGAATATATGGAGGTTGGGATGCTTGCTGTATGTATGGAGGTTGGGATATGTTTGGAGGAACAGCTCAATCTGGGAAGGTGATAGGGAGAAGGAAGAGCCGCTACTGGGGTTATAAAGGGCAGAGAGTACTATGGTGGTGGCAGGTAAATCAAATATCTTTGTGCTGTTGCTATTGCCAGTCTGTCTCACAGCCATAATCATTCTGGGGGTTTAACTACAATATCCTTGGGCTCTAAGGTGCTGTTATTGAATACCAGCTTAGGTAATGGAAAGGCAGTTACAATCTATTACCTTGTCCAAGAAGTATGTGGCAAACTGAGGTGTATAACAGAACCCTGCTAGGAGGAAGGAGGAGGTGTAAATCTCTCCCAGATGTTCTCACCAGATTATTGAGTGCAGCATGAAGCTTGGTTTGTGGGGCAGGTTGACACAATCTTTGTCTATATTACCTGTTCTAGAAGGGTTCCATCCCTCTGATTTGCCCACCCATCATGCTGGAATGGTGGATAGCACTCTTTGCCTAACCTTTATAAAGAGTGTCCAAAAATGATATTTACAATTGCAATTCTATATACAATTGAAATTGTAAAGATAATTTTCAGACCTCCTATACGAATTTGGCTCAGTACCACTGAAATTCTCTTCCCTGGAGGAGAAGAATGCAGCTGGTCATCATCCCTGGCTGCCAGACCTTTGAGCTAAAGGATGGAGATCATGTAGATGCAGAAGCAGGGAAAATTTAGGTTAGGATGGACAAATTGTAGCTCCCAACAGCCCTCACCCAACCCTAAAAATTTTACAATTCTTCCTGCTAATTGTCAGGTGATTTTTCCTCTGAAAACAAGTCAAATCAACTTGAAATTGGTTACATTTACTTCCCCTACCCCTAAACTTCTTTAAAAAGAAAGTGGAAAAAAGTCCAAAAATTGACCAAAATGGCAGTTAAATGGCACGATGTCATACCAAAACATAGTGGTAAGGCTTACCAAAGGGACATGTGGGCAAATATTGGCCCTTCTCCCTTCTACAGTTGCTGGCATTTGATGTAAATGATTGCGATCAGGTTATTACCAGTTTGGGATCCTGTGGCTTGCAGATGTTTGCATACATATTATGCTATGAATTAAGATGTACCAAGGAACTATGTTCTTCAGAATCTCTTTGAGTCACTTATAATATCCAGAAACAACTTGGACATCTCAGTGGTCTTCAGTTATTTCTTCTGGAGGTCTCAGTGGCCTTCAGTACCATCAATCAACTTGTTCTCCTGGGATTTGAGCATACAGCAAGGATAGCTCGGTGGGACTGTGAGGAACAGTGCTACAGCATCTCTAAACCTTTCTGGAGAGATGTACCCAAGAAGGTGGTATTAGATGACTCCTGTTTTGTTCTACAGCAATTGGCTTTTTTAGGTGCCTGTGCTTATAAACATGCACATGAAACCACCACCAGAGATTTAATCTCAAGTGTTATCATCATTGTTCAGCTGGAGAAATTAGAAACTTGGTGATCAATTAGCAGTCCAAAGATCAAGAGCCAGGGTTGTCAGTAAGAAGCCAGGGAACCAAACCAACAGGGAGACATGCAGAAGAGTTGTCTAGATTGAGAAAGTCCCTGAGCTGGCTTGGATATCTTTCACAGAGTAAGTGAGTGACTGGTGTTGTTTCACCAGCAACAGAGCATTTGCTGCCTGCCTTATCTAGGGAGGCTGACTGTTTGTTGCAAACAGTTGGGGCTGCACCAACAGAGCTGCAGGTGTGTCAAGTATCTCTTCAAACACTCAGGTCCTGCTAGTATCTCTGAGGGAGGCCCAACACTTACCAGTATGTGAATGATACACGTCTCTTCCTCTTATTTCCCCCCAACTGGGGGGGCTGTGGAAACACTGAACTAGAGGCACTTTGGGGATAAATTAAACTTAATTTAGTAGGCAAAGGCTGATTTGGATGAAGTGTTAGATGTTGTGGCCTTGAAAGACCAAGGTATTACCTACTAGAGGTGCTTTTGATTATCTTCAGCTGGCTTGGCAGCTGCAATCCTGTCTGGAGGAAGCAGTACTATAGTCATCCATGCCATGTTCAGATCCAGACCATAATACTGTAACATGCTCTTTGTGGGACTCCCTTTAAGGATGGTTTGGAGGCTTTAACTGTCTGATTGCTGATTGCTCATTCCAAGCATGTAACACCAATATTGTACCTATTGTATTGGTAGCCAAGTGTGTTTCCTGACCAATTTAAAGTGCTGGTAATCACCTTCAAGCCATAAACAGGTTGGGATCAGTTTCTTGGAAGGTCTGTATGTACCTATATAAACATGCCTGGATCTTGAATCCTGAAAGCAAGCACAGAGTCCCAATTTACATGCCAGCTAGTAGGATGTCTTGGCTTGCTAGGCATAATAAATAGTGGCCCCATCTTTATGGAATGTCCTGCCTAAGATGTGCTCCTTCATTTGGCTGTTTCTTAAGAAAGACTTAAAAGACATGGTTATTCCAAACAGATTTTAATGGAATGTCGGCCCATCCTTTATACTGTGATTGTTGCTAATATATTTCATCTGTACTTTATTTTGTTTTAACTTTTTACTTTGACTACCTTTTTACCTTGAATGACCCTTTAGAACTATTTTATATTAATAAAAATAGTAGAAGTATGCTCTTACAATAACATAGGAACTGATGTAGTATAGTGATTAAGAGCATGAGCTATAAACCAGAAAGTTCTCAGTTCAAATCTCATCATAGTGATGAACTCACTTAGTGGTTTTGAGGAAGCCATCATTCTCTTAGTTTCAGCTCCCCATTCTCAATGTCATAGCAGTTATATGGACCTGTTATTAGTAAAGAAGATCTTTGTATCTTTGTATCTTTCTATCAATTTATATAAAATGTATTAGGAAAAGCACTATGAATAATTTTTAATAGCATCATTTATTTATATTGTTGACATTGTCATTTATTTATATGGTCAATATTGTCTTTTCTAGTAAGGCAAACAAAGAGAATTTTAATGCTATTGGAGAGTCCTATGAAAATAAGGAATGCAAATGACTATTTGGGTCTGATGTAGGACAGAGATTCAGTGGTGACACTCTGTGGTGAAAGCATGCATTGCTGTTAGACAACACGTCTGAACACATGATTCAAACATGATGGTCAACTTACTTTATAATCAAGTACTGCTCCTATGTGACATTTTCCCCACATATAGGTAATTTTGGGGAGCTGGTGAAGCAAAACTATCACATGGAAATATACACTGGCCAGCTGTTTTTTTTCTTGTACTGGAACACAGTGTAAGCTTTTATTGTTGAAAACCAGATTAAAGTGTTGGTAAATACACCTGTGTCTTGCTCATACCTTTCCAGTTTGTCACTGATTACTGACAAATTATTCAGAAATACTGATTATTTTTAACATTAATGTTAAATAACATTTACCAACCTTGCACAATTGCTCACAAGAATTTTCCCTTCTTACTCTAAATCCAGATATAGATGAATGTTCATTTGAAAGGACCTGTGACCATACCTGTATCAACTATCCTGGAAGTTTTGAATGCCTGTGTCATAAAGGTTACATGTTGTATGGAATGACACACTGTGGAGGTTTGGAAAGTCTTAGTCTTTTCATGTTGCTTTTATATGTAATTCTGTGTTGAACTGTGTTCTTCCCTAAGAGTTCAGAACTGCAGCAAGAAGAGGCATGGGAAGTTAGCAATCTTAGTGAGACCCTTAACCTACAATGTGGAAGACTATAAAGTCAAATAATAATTCTTGTATTGTACTTCTTAAAATTATTTTGGAATTGTCAGGTATTTTTTAACCTACTGTCTGTAAACTGGCATAAGCTAGTTATCAAAATTTAGATTATGAATGTGGATTCTAATTAATCTGCTTAATTACTCTAATTTTTATCAAACATCATTATTTTTGTGCAGGAACAAACATATTCACTTTCTGAATGGTCACTGAGTTGTACTATGTACTACATAGAATTTAATTTACTTTTCCAAACTATTGTTAAGATCACACATGAGTTCTTTCTATGAAACATATATATTCTGTTTCTTAAACCAGCACTCTTGTCCTGTGTTCATATGTGCCATTTTTGGTGTATGTGCCAGAATCTCTGCAGTAATAATTTCATCAATCCTAATATATGTAGTTTTCCCCCAAAAGGCTGTACCTTCCACGTTTCTATACATATTATGCAGTTATGTACCTTTCAAGGAAACAAGCTTCAACTGCTTGTTATGTCAACATGCAGACAAGATAGGAACATGTCACAAACATTTTTATATGTCCAGAGTGATGTGGAAACCAAGACAGCAGCAGCCATACCAGCAGAAATATTACAAAGAAGATTTTTCACTGCTTTATTCCTGGTGAGCTCAATGTGATTAAAGCCGCCTCACCGTACAGAGTTGCTGCCTAAATTAATTCCAAAAAATTAACTCATGCACTTATTCTGGGAATGACAGAATTTTTGATTAAGCTTTTCTGAAAACATAAAACTATTTTAAAAATGCTACTGAAGATGAAAAAACTTACATTGAAATCTGATCAAATTTCTCTCCATCCTCATGTCTGTTGTTAGAATACTGAGGACCCATACATTAGACAAGTATCTTGGGCTGCCTAAGGAGCATTCAGTTACTGTTCAGCACGTTTAAGACTATATGGAAAAATCATCTGGGGCATTGTGGTGTTCTCCCCTCAGGCAATCCTGCAGCTGCCACCAAATGTCGGGGTTTCCACCCTTTATATTAGAGTTCCACCGTTTATCCTACTAACTGTAGAGTTTACACTTGGGCAGCCTCACCAATGCCAACAAATGTCGGGAGTTCTGCCTTTATTCCATCGCACTGACCCCAACTATGAGGATTCCTCTCAGGCAATCCCACCACTGTGGCCAAATGTGAAGACTTGCATGGTGCTCACTACAATCACCAAAAGTAGGGACTTCCCCTGATCTCCACCTCTGCCACACTATAAAGACTTCCTGCTGTTGCATTTGTGGGACACCCATGCCCCCATCCAGAGTTGTAGTCCAGCGCTTAAACTACTATATCACTCTGGCTCTTTGCTAACTAAATTAGAGTTGGTAACTCTAATTAGTGCAAAATGTAGCCCCAGACAATTGACTGGGACAAGAAAATCAGAGCATGTGACACCTCTTTGGTGCCAGCCGCATCGGTTATTAATTTATTTCTGGGATGATTTCAATGTTCTGTTTATTCTCTTTAAAACATTAAATAGTCTAGGACTGTATTGCCTAAAGGACTGCCTTCATCAGTATTATCTTGCCTACCCAGGCACCCTTGGGTCCATACTGGGAGAAAAACAGGAAGATGGATGGATGGATGGATGGATGGATGGGTAGACCTTTGTGGAAGCACAGATCTTTGTAGGAGTTTTAACAATTTGTTTGTTTGAAGCAGTCTTTCCTAAGTAGATAATTAACCTTTATGCATATATGTATATCTATTCATGTATGTATATATTTGATTCATATTTCATCTTTCTTCCATGTCTCAGATACCAGGCAGCTTTAAACATAATTTAAAAACAACTCCCAGATAAACTGTACATATTAAAATACAAACCAGATTGGTCATACTTTTAAAACACAAATGAAGGTAAAAGTTTAATAATAATAATAATAATAATAATAAATGTAAACATCCAAATCATCCCTTTAAAGCCCTGGCCTGTAATAGGCAAGCAGTTCCTGACCTCCTACCTGAGCAGGGAAGTTTTTGCCTGCTAGAGGGGACTGATCTAGCATCCCTTAGAAGGGAATTCTGTAGTCTAGGAACAACCGCTGGTCAGGCCCCCTTTTCACATCCTTGCTAAACATATCTCTGAAGCTAGCAGGACCAAGGGAGTCCTTCAGGACACAAGTTGGACCAAATGTTCTGCTTCACCAAAGCTATTGGCAGAGCTGGCTATTTGTGTCATTATGGCAGATCAAGCACAGTTGGCACATGAGCTTTTATTTTACAAAAGCGTTCCTGGATTCCATAGTCACCTGTGACAAGAGGCTCAGGAAACTGTGAAGCTACTTCTGAAGGGGAGTATAACCCCATCCAGTTCAGTCCCTGCTTCCTGATTTGGGCCATTTCCGCACTAGCCTGTTATAGAACTATGATTCCCCTCTCAACATCCTGTGGAATCCTGGGGTTTGCAGTTTTGGGAGGGGCCGGCTCACCCCTCCCGAAACTGCAAACCCCAGATTCCATAGGATGTTGAAAGGGGAATCATAGCGCTATAACAGGCTAGTGCGAAATGGCTTTGCATTTTGACTGACCAACAGCACTTCTGTCTTGTCTAGATTTAGGTTCAATTTGTTACTTGAAACTACCATCAGTCCCATCATCAAGGAACTTTGGATATATTGCAGTGAATCCTAATGGATTTAGAATATTTTGAGAGTAGATATAACAGTCGTATCAATTTCATAGTGGTATAAGTTTGAGCCAGCATGATGGAGCGGTTTGAGCATTGGACTACAACTCTGGAGACCAGGGTTAAATTCCCCACTTGGCCCTGGAAAGCCACTGGGTAACCTTGGGTCACGCACTCTCAGCCCCAGGAAACCCCATGATAATTTCATCTTAGGGTTGCCATAAGTCAGAAATGACTTGAAGGCACACAACAACAACAATAAGATTGCTGCATTTCAGGCAGTCAACATGAAGATGCGAGGCACTTTAAGTCACTTGAGCTACAGTTCCCAGACACCCCATCAGCAGGACCACTGGCCATGCTGGCTGGGTGATCCTAGGAGCTGTAGTCTAAAAGATTAACTTTTACAAACACCGAAAAAAATGAAGGGATACCCACAGATAACATACATAACACTATAGCTTATCCAGTGGTTTTATCAGTATTTATATATAATTTATCACTTTTCCAAAATAGCTTGTGCATATTATAATTTACCCCTACAATGCAACACTAATCAGTTTAAATATACTTTCAGATATTGATGAATGCAGCATCAGCAGTGGGAGCTGTGACTATGCATGCCTTAACACAATGGGAACTTATGAATGTGTATGTCCACCTGGAAAGAAGTTGCACTGGAATAAAAAGGATTGCATTGGTAAGGAACATTTCAAATCAGGCCCTTTCCTCTTTGTACACATGTTGTGGTGAAATAAAATAAATCTTCCATTATTTCAGTTTTTAAAATGGAACTTGCAATAATGCCAGGGAAATAAATGTAAGGCTTGTTGTTGTTGTGTTGTTGTTGCTTTCAAGTTATCTGTGACTAAAGGCAAAGCTAAACCAAACCTAGCGCAAATCTTAGGAAGATTTGTTCAGAGGAGGTTTGCCTTTGCCTTCCTCTGTGGCTGAGAAAGTGTGACTTGCCTAAGGCCAGCCAGTGGAATTCCATGACTGAGCAGGGATTAAAACCCTGCTCTGCAGAGTCATAGTCCAGTGTTCAAACCATTGCACCACACTGGCTCTCGTGCTTGGCTAGCTCTCCTTAATTCACGTGGTGTTTATTTTATTTTGGATGTACTCACTTCTCCATCTTCTTAAGATCTATCCATTCCTTTCCTGATATTGATGAGCATAAATAATATGCATACTATTAAAATATCTTCTTTTAATTTTTTAATTTATTATTCTTATATTCATTTTATAGTGGTTATATTAGAAACATACCTGTCTATGAAAATATACATGAAATTTTCTTTATACCTGGTTCAAAAGTTTTAGTTTGGCTTAGTAACATGTTTAGATATAATCTAAGTTTTATATAGTTTTGTACATTCTCCGTATGTACTTTAAGGTGCAAATGATTCCAACTTGTGGATACTGGCGACCCCTGCTGGCTATTATTCAAAATCATGAATAAGATCTTTAAAATGTGTGCACAAACATGCAGGTCTACATCAAGGGGAACTTTCAGCATTTTCTTCCCCTGCCGGTCCCTCCCAGCAGCTCTTCACACTTCTTTTAAAAAACAGCTCCACTGGGGTTCCTAGTCCTGCAAGACCAATTGGCAGGGGACACAAGGGGCTGCAGTGGGAGGAGAAGTCCCTCTCTCTGCCTCACCCCCATTTCACTGGATTCTGCGGTCCTTCCCACAAACACAATCACACACCAACAATATCATATCAATCTCCTTGCTAGTTTTTTAATTTCCAGCACATTGAGCTACAAACATAAAAAGTTTTATGGCTCTTTCCAAGAATATAGTTGTCATCATTTTGAAACATTCCTTCCAAATGTTCGTATTCAAGGAAAGATTAAACCCTTGTGACCACAAATACTCCCAAGCTGATATTCAGTACTGGCTCTAATGGATTGAATCCAGATATAGCTATGCTTAAGCTAGTCCAGGGATACATATGCTGCAGACTGCAGACAGCTTCACAGATCTCCAGCTGCTGCCAACATAATTGCAGCTGTACAGTTACTGCTGAGGACAGGCAGAATGCAAGCAGTCTGCAAAGAGTGCCAGCACAGCCCCCAGCTTGTGCTAAGTTCACCTCTATTCTGTTTGCTTCTTTGCTACTGTGTTGCAAGGATAATGTAGCAGACGACTGTAGGCCTGAGTGCTGCATTGGAGAGTGAAAGCACGGATTTTGAAAGTAACTAACGGTAGAGAGAACTGAGGAGAAAAACAAAATTCAGTTAAGCTTGCCTAATTGGGGAGAAAAGTGTAGAGGAACATCCATTCAAAAATGAAGTAGAGTAAGATAAAGAATATGTATGCATACATATGTGTGTTGTGCACACGCGCACGCGCACACATTATGTGTGCCCCTGTGTGGCCCCTGGACTCTTCACCAATATCAGATGTGGCTGTTGGAGCCAAACAGTTACTCATCACTGGAGTAGGCATGTTGAGATCACTGAAACAAGTTGGGCATGGCTGCATAATATTGATTCTAATGGCTCTACTCTATAAATAAGCAAAGTCTGTATCTAATCCCATGTCAGAATTCCACAACAGCATAAAGTACAAAATGCAAACATTATTAAAATTATGTTTAAAATATAACTACTAAGAGCAGATTTTAGGAAATTTCATATTTGGATTATATGGCTGTGTAGTCCAAAAAGTAACTCTTTAAGAGGGGAGGGGATAGATACACCAATTTTTGCCTTCCCTTGGGACCTCAGGGGAGGCGGATCTTCATGGACTGAATTGTCCCATCACTACCACCAGTAAACAACAACAGTAAGGGGCTGTCCTGGGGCTTGGCAGCTGCTAGACAGAAGGAGCTCTTTAGGATAGAAGGCAAGTACAAGTGAATAGCTCTCTGTGTCTTGTCCAAAACAGGATTGACACAGATGTAAGGCGCACTTATGGGTGCTTAAGTCATTAGCTGAATGATAGTCAGTAAGTGAGGGAAGGGGGAAAGTAATGGATTATAGCCACTTCAAAATGTGGCTTGCTCATGGTAGCTGGGACCACAAAGTATGGAGAGGAAGCTGTCACCTAGTGTTTTGAAATGTTAGTGAACTTTACTCACAATTTTGGGGACTAAATTGGGAATTTTACCATTGACTTTTTAACTTAGAGATTATAATAATAAAATTTAAAAGCAATACAAATTAAAAACTATACTAAGTTATTAATAAAAGTATAAATATAAGAGTTCTTTAAAAGACAATGAAACAATTTATGAACTTAAAACATTTAAGTATTAAAGAGGTTAAAATTCATTAAAAGACTATATACAAACCTTTAAAACAGCACTGCACAGCATCAAAACCCCATTCTGGTCAGCATCAAAAAGGTTGATGGCATAAACTTTTGATTTGTTGATGGAAGGAGATGAAGGATGGGGCCATCCTGGCTTCAAAGTCTGGGACCAGCCACCAAAAAGGCTCTCTCCCGTGTTCCCAGCAAACAAGCCTGAAAAGTGTTGGGACAGAGAGAAGGGCCTCACCAAATAATCTTAGAGCTCTAATGGGCTCACAAAGTGAGATATAGTTCTCCAGATAGTCTGGATCCAAGCTGTAGAGGGCTTTAAGGACAAAATCAGAACTTTAAAATGAGCTGGGAAACTGGCAGCCAGTGGAGCTGTTGCAGCAAGGGAGTTTTGTGTTCCCCGTATCCAGCCCCACTTAGCAACCTGCCTGCAGCTCTTTGGACCAATTGAAGTTTATGAGCATTTTTTAAAGGCAGCTCCACATATAGGGCATTACTGTAATCCAAACAGGATGTAACCAAGAAGTCAGTGGCCAAATCTGATTTCTCCAGGAACAGGTGCAGTTGGCACACTAGCTATAGCTATGCAAATACATTACTGGTTACTGTTGAAACCTGAGCCTCCAGGCTCAGACCTGAATCCAAAGCTGTGAACCTGTGTTTTTAGCCAGGGTGTAACCCTGGCTAATACAGGTTGAATCTCTATTCCCAGATTTGTCACTTGACTGACCAGGAACACCTCTGTCTTGTCTGGATTAGGCTTCAATTTTTAAAAGTTTAAAACAGAAAAATCACCCCTGAAAAAAAAAATACCCGGGCCAAAACACTTAAACAGTCTTTTTGGAATACTGAATATATTCTTTATTCCAAACAAATGATGAGTATATTCATTATACAAAACCCCATAAATTATTAATGTTAGAACATACAAAAGGTTAATGTTATACCTTCATTACTGTAAAAAGAAACATGCTACAGGTAGTAGCGTTATTTATATTGTGTTACTCCCAAACTCTGTCTTTACCAGGATTTTTAGCCTGGCAGTCTTCAGTTTTTTATCTTCCTTCAAGTCATCTGGTTATGTGCCATGATTAGCAATACTAGTTCCTGGTTGGCATAACTGAAGGACTTGATTTGGGGAGCACTTTGGGGCTTTGGATTCAGTGGTACAAAAGCTTTCTCTAGAACACTGTAGTGTGAAACCTAACCAGAGACTGGAATATTAGTTTTTGAAAGGGACTAGTAGCTTTGCTCATTACTGTGATCACCCAACAGGTCATTCACTACTTGTTAGTACCATCCAGAAAAGCAATTCACTAAATTATTTGTTACCAACAAGTGACTGTTACTGCCATAGTTATACTATTGAAAAATACAAGAAAATGCTCTCTGGTTGTACCAAGTGGCTGATTCACATATTACATCTATAAATCCTGGGGGAAACACAAGTGACATTATGAAGCAATCTCTCCTGGTTGCAGCATGCCCAGGTGATTCTTCATCCTGCTTCTTCCATTGCTAAGGCTGAATGAGCACATACATACGCATCAAATTGAGTAACAGACACACAACCAGTTCCCTTTCCACTGCATTGTAGGGAATGACAGATATGGCAGTTACTGGCAAAAAGTTACTCCATTCCAGCTCATTACTGCAAAAAGTAACTTCTTACCAAGATAACTTACTAGAAAATGAGCTACCTCCTACGTCTGGACCTACCACAGATGGGACAAATGTGTACTGTTGGAATTTTCTGTGGGCGTGCCAACGGCTGTGAGGAGATACAAACCTCCTTCACTGGCAGAGAAGCATCTCCACTCAGTCCTAACCAGCAGGAAAGGAGGTTAAGGTTGTGCTCTGACTGCCTTAATCTTACTCATTGTAAATAGACATAAAAAACATTTGTCATTTCATTCACATTTCTTATTCTGAGCAGGATACTTTGAAATAATAATGTTTGGGCAGTAATATCATTTTAACTGAAATGCAACACACAAATACTATCAATTTTGTTCTTTGTTCAGTAAATGCTGTAAATGGTATAAATTATTTGAAACATGTAATTACCCCTATGTAAACCCTAAAAACATACATAAATCAGAGATGTGATGATATTATATGATCCTGGATTTCTTTTTGATCCCAAGCATGTTTAGATGTTATTTTCATCCAAATTTGCTGCAGCCCTTAGGCTTGTGTTTTCTCAAGCCACCTTTTCTGCTTTTCCCCTTCCGTCTTGAAAAGGTGCATAACTTAATTAGAAGATCATGCAGTTATTTGAGCAAGTGATTTCCTATTTTTATTTCCTCAGAGGTGGTGAAATGCCTCCCAAATGCCAAACCAGCTCCAAAGGCTCAATTGGTCTGCAGCAAATCAGGAGGAACTGAAAGCTGCTCCTTATCTTGTCCATCCAACATACTTTTTGTTCCAGGTTGGTGCTGTACATAATTTTTTATTTTTTCTAGTTAGCAAAGTGGGTTAAGTTCCTTCATTCATAATTCTCAGTTTACTCTGGATTATAATATATTTAAGACTATAACTTATATAAATATGCCATAGATCTGACTGACTAAGATCCCTCCTACATTATTTTTTCTTTGTGTGTGAAAACAAGACAGTGATGTGTAATTCAACTTTTTTTTGGCAGGGGGGCAGGTAACAACATCTGTTTTTGGTATAATATTGACTCAGTGACTTACATGTCACTAGACTACCCAAGTAAATCTGAGACCTTTCTCAAAAATGCCCTGGTACTACAAAAGGAATAAATAGATATAGAAAAGTGAAGATGAATTAAATGATCTCAGTAGGTTTTGTGATGTTCTTGTTTTGTTTAGATTCAGAGAATAGTTACTCAGTAAGCTGTGGTGTTCCAGTACAGCAGGGCAAGTCACAACAAAAGCGCAACAGCACACTTCCTACTTGTGCAGGTAAGTAGTTTCTTCAACATTGATGGTGTAATTGTATTATATCTTCTAGGATGTGTAACTGTGCAGGAAGGATATGCAGCCATTGTTCTGAGGCTCATTGATGTGCCTAGGATTTTCCATTCCCCACCACCACCATAATTTGCAATCCCAGCCTTCTTCTCTCATAGGTCCTGAAACAGGGGGAAGTGACCTATCACTAGAGTGAAGCCTAGCAGAGGCTGTTTTCCCTCAAATATCTCAACAGCCTACTGCTGATTGACTTTGGCAGGGAATTAGTAAAGCAGAGAGCTGTACTATGCAAACATCTCTTTCAGTGGTTCTTCTACATGCTGTTGACTCGAATTTTTATTCTGTTCAAAATCCTGTGCTCTCTGGAGCAAACATAAATTTCAGCTGTTCATCTCCCCAAGACAGGAACAACAGAGTCCTATAGGGTAAAACTAGATTTATATGAGCCAAAGGTGCTTTGATTCTTTCAGCTTACTCTGGAATTGTCTGATTCACAATGAAATACTATTTGCCCAAAAACACAGCCACGTGCAAGACTTTAACTTCTTCTTTTATTTTCATCATATTTTTTCAGGTTTAAAATAAGGATCCAATTATTAGATGTCTTTTGTTTTATCTGTTTGAGTTTCTTCCTGGTTAGAGAGTGCTTGGATAGTCTTAGGCTACATACTAGATCTATGTAGTTAAATACATAATTCCCATTTTTTTTAAATTATAGTAAAGCATACATGGCTGTTTCTGGATTGTACGTATAAAATAAGATATAAACAGAATATGAGGTTAGAGTTAATAATACTTATGTGGTAAATCCATGCACCATGTTTCCAGTCAACTGAAATTATTGCAGTGAAATGTGTAGCAGAGGAGCACATGCCCCCACTGCAGCCCTGAAATCCTTCCAGGTAGATGAAAATTCCACACGTAAATGTTTGGAGTTGTTTGATCCGCATTTTCTTCAAGACCATGAGATGCAACACATAAAATTTAGTAAACCAATAAACCAATCTACAAACTCAGTTCCCTCTCACACTATACTGTCACAATGCTATTATTCCACTTAACTGCCCTGGCTGCAACCTTTAGATTCTGGGGTTTGTACTTTGGTGAGGCACTGGACCTCTCTGGCTGAGAAATCTAAATGCTTCTCCCTAAACTGGAAATCCCATGATTCCACGCGGCAGTTAAAGTGGAATAATAGCGCTATAACAGTATAGTGTGATAAAGTGCTCAGAGAAATGTGTGAGCCAAGTGACCTCAGCTGGCAGGAAAAGCCTCAGCTAGTGTGTTTCAGACAGAACAATACATGGAAAGCCAAAGCAAACGCACTCTGAACAGATCTTGCCAAGAAACCTCTGTAATAGGTTTGCTTTAAGGGATGCCATGGGTCAAAAATGATTTGAAGGGACAAAACATCAGCAGCAGCAACAACAGCAGCAAAAACAAACAGTAACATTAACTTGTGTTTCTTGTTCCCTACATTTTTCTGTCATATGCAGAAAAGGAACTTCCAAGAGGAATATTTTCATCACCCTACAAAAGGGTTTTTGTGTCATTGCCTTTAGCTTATATTGGAGCATCTTGGTGGCCTGGAGGGTCTTAGTTGGGCTATGATCTCTTCCTTTCTGGTCTTTGCAGGTTTTGATCTGCTGCTTGTGTTTCAGTCATCAGAAATCCAGTCTTTCACAGGGGTTTTCGTAAAACATATTTCCATTCTTTCATATTGTTGTATCTTCTGTTGTGTTTTTTTTAAAAAAATCAATTATACAAATGTTTCTGCCTCCCTCAACACATCCTGCTAGTTTTCCACTTCCCATTTCCTTTCCTCATACTTTAATTAAAATAATTGTTCTTGTAAAAAATTGGACTGGGTACTTATAAATCAACATTATAAAACCTATAAAACTGGTGGAAAAATATACTAGAAAGTGATTAAAGTTATCATTACTCTTCTTTATTCTACTAAAAGAAGCCAAGCCTGTCTTTGAATTTCTTTAAAAATACATCACCAATGATAATGACTTATTTTCCTTCTCCAGACATACTAGCACCCCCAATCAAGCAGAAGGCTCGTTTTAAAATCAAGGATGCAAAGTGCCACTTGAGGCCCCGCAGCAAAGAAAAAATTAAAGATGTTGGAAAGCAGCAAGCTGTTATAGGTATGTGGAAGGGAGGATGTTACAACAGATAAGCACAAAGGGGCTAGAAATTACTTTTGGCTGTTTTTTCTCTGCTCAGAAAAAAAAAGCTAGCTGCCATGTAGTTAATTTTGTACAATTTTGTACCAAGAAAACAGCCACTGAAATCTATTTACTTTTGCCATTTTTTTTTCAAACTGTGATGCAGAGAAGCAGAAATTATATACTCTGTTTGTCAGTAGGTTTGTCCCATTCAGGGGGTAGTGGGACAAGGGAATTCTCCTTAGGCTCAGAATATACAAGAAATATATGTAGGAAAACCTATTCCAAGCCTCAACTCTGACCCTAACCCTGATGGTAGTTGTCAATATATCAGAATTATGACTGATATCAAAAAAATACCCAAACAACTCACTCAGTGCTAGTTTTTCATTAATGTTAAGCTAGAGTCTGAGTTCAGAGTAACCCCAGTTTTAAATTTTATTACTCTGGTTATTAATTTACTTTTATAATATCATATTCCTGATATAAATGGAAGAACTAGGGATCTGCTTTACTGCCAAGAAGTAGCCTTACTATTACTATTACTATTGGATTGCATTTTTTGCAACTGAAAGAAGGGTTGTTTTACATTCTGGAGTAAGATTAGTTCACAGACCCTGCCCCCCCCCCCAGATACAGTGGCTCCTCCATTTTTGTGAGGGTTCGGGTAACAAAACTCTCATGAAAGTGGAAAAACTGCAAATAACTCTGCTTCCATGATCCCCCCCCACATTCCTTTCAGGAGCTCCTCCCTCCCATTCCCTTGCCTTTTGCCCGGATGTGTGAACCCTCCTTCTCAGTGCCTGGGCCAAAGGCAAGGGAATGTGGGGGAGAAGGAGGGCACACATGTGCCTGCCACTCCCCTCCAATTCCCTCATCTTTCGCCTTGGCCTGAGTTCTCAGTGTTGGGGCCAGAGGCAAAGAAATGGCAAGGGGGGCTCCAGAGGGGAAAGGGAGGGGATCGAGGAGGGGAGGGAAGTTATTTTAAGTTTTTCCACTTCTGCCTAGGTTCTGTGCCCTGAACCCTCGCAAATATGGAGGGGCCACTGTATTTGGGGGGCAGAGTCTATGAACTAATCTTACTCCAGAATGTAAAACAACCCTTCTTTCAGTTGCAAAAAATACAATCCACTCACAGTAAGGCTATTTCTTGGCAGTAACACAGACCTCTAACTCTTCCCATGCATGCATGGATGTATGGATGCATGGATGTATGCCTTCCCCCACTTGCCTTCCTATTGCCTTTTGTCCCAGCACAAGTTCTCAGCATCTGGGCCAGAGGCAAGGAAATGATGGGGGGACTTGGGACTTGGGAGGAGAGAAGGAAGGTATGTATGTTCCTCCCCCCAATTCCCTTGCCTTTTCCCTGGGCATGCTTGCCTGCCTTCTCTGTGCCTAGCAAAATACAAGGGAATGGAAAGAGGAGCATGGGGGAAGGCATGAGTATACCTCGCATATAATCAAATTCACGAAGGTCAAACCTGCAAATTTGGAGGGAGGACTGTAAAACATAATAGAGCGGGGGGGTAGGCAATGACAATTTAAGGCAAGTGAGCATTCAAAATATTACATCTCGGCAGAGGAAAGACCTGTCATGCACGATTACCATTATATTACAGACATCATCAAGTAGGTGTCCATGATGTTATTAAGGCTTATTGAGGCTGTACTTTCGCCAAGCTGCGCTTTCCAGTATCTGCTCTGCATCTTTCCTAATAAATATCAAACATGTGCATGCAGTGTAACTAGTCAGTACATCGCCAATATATTGCCCGGGGTTACTGAAGGAATATATATTTACACAGTTGTTGTTTTTTTTAATTGACTTAAGTATTAGATAATTGGAAAGGAGCCTATCTTATTTCTTATCATCTATGTTTTTTATGCTGGTTGTTTTTCTGAATGTTAGGTTCAATGCTGACTCAGGGTGGACATTGGAGAAGTAGGCTGGTGGCTGGCTATGAAAGCCAGTTGCCAACAGGTAGAGAGCATTCTGTAAAAAGCGTACAGGAAAATAGAGTGCCTGTAGTCAAATATAGCATTGTTTTGTACCTTGGACAGCTCCAAAGTACAGCAGACAACTTTTTGCAGCGAACTACAGAACACAACTGAGATGCTTACCTGAGAGCTGAGCTTGGCAAGTGTTCCAGGACCTGCCTTTCATTAAACTGTGTACAAGACTTAGAAGACTTTCTCTGGCTTCAATTTCTCCTTTTACATAGGTTTTAAAATAATTTTGAGGGAGTAATTATACAAACAGTTTGTCTTAAACTTTCATTCATCATTCTGAAAGTAAATACTCCATAATCCATTTTTTTTTCAATTTTCAGTTTTTCCTATATTTCAGGGAGAAGGCTTTGAAAAAAACATTTTCTGATTTTTTTTGTTTTATTTCTGGGCCTTGAAATCTTTGTTCTTGGAGAGTTCTTTGGCACCCTTGCCATGAAATTATGAGGAATGCAAACCTGGGCAGCTGCTGTGTGGTTTCCTCTGAGAGCTCAGTTTACTCACTAAGATTTTCTGCATGAGTGAGTTCAGAATCTGGATGAAAAGCAGTATTTCATCCACTCAGATGTCCATGTCCTGCTTCTGTTCAGAGTTATTTTGTCTCTTGCAAAATGTGCTGTCTACTCAGGATGAATATCAAAGTTGCAGTTCAGTGTCAGGGACATGAAATAGCCAGGAGCTAAAATTAGATAAGGTGAAGTTTTTATTTTAATAGGAGCACACAACGACTGTAGATAAGTAGACATTTCTGATAACCAGTAAAGATTCTGTTCTGCTTTATTGGCCTCTAGTTACCCTTCTTTCACAAAGTCAAATGGTGCATACAGATTTCTTTAATCAATCAATTGCCACAACAGTAATAACACAACTAACACAAATGCAATAGTGCTACCTTGCATGTTGATTTCTTTTCCATGTTGCTTCTGTCATGAAAAGGAGGTCAGTTCCCTTGTACAGACAACTGCCAGGTAGCCTTTGTGAATCTGAAGTGTGACTCCTCTAAGAAAAAACGTCGTGGACGAAAATCACCTTCCAAAGAAGTATCCCACATCACTGCCGAGTTTGAGATGGAGATGAAGTCTGAGGAGATCTCAGGTTGGTGAAAGACATCTGTTGCCTTTTGAAAGTGTTGCTCATGAGAAGTAGTTGCCTGATTCATTCATTAGCAAAAGGAAATACATCTGGGACCATCTATCAGCACACCCAAAAATATCTCAGTCGCTGCATTATTTATTTATCTGCTAGCAAAATATGGCTGTCGTAGAAATGGATAAATATGTATTTGGATGGACTTATATTTTTCATAAATGTCTTGCACTTCTTGCTGGAGTAGTGTCAATAAATAACAAACTAACCTGTTCCAAGAATGAAAAAAAACAAGTTTTGTCCCCCTTGAAACGTTGTTTCTCAGATATAGGTCCTTTTATTTCTCAGTGATCAAATGGAAACCATGCACCCACATGAGAAAAAGTCAGAGGGTCTACTGTGGGACACCAGTGAGAAAAGGACTAAATGTGCTTCTGCCCTTGAAGATTCTACCAATGAGACTCAATGTTCTGTTTCTTGGGTGACACTGGGGTATGATTCAGTGCTTAGAATTTTAGAAGAAGTATATAATGCCAAAAATTTTATCTGTAGTGGCCCTTATATGAGTGCTTTAACTTACTAAAGCTTCTGTGACAGGCTGTTTAATACATTCCTGGACAGTCGGGCTACAAGTCAAGATTCCTATATATTATATCAACTGCTGGAGAACACAAAAGACAGAGTGTGGAGTTGCGCTCATTTCCTTCTGGCTGGTCATCTGGTTGCCCACTTTGTGAACAATGCACTAGTTTAGACAGGCCTCCAGTCTGAGCCAGCATGGCTATTTTTATGGATTTATTTCTTTGAACAGTTACTAAACACACTTCATGCTTAGCTTTTCAAGCTTTGCTTACCTGTCCTAGACCACATAAAAACATTTTTAAAATATATATGTAATAGTGTAATTTTGTTTTAATGTTGCTTTTTATATGTTTCTAAGTGCCATCTTTTTAATGGCTATAAAACAAAAACAAACAGGATAGCTAAAAGTCTATTATGCCCTCACTGAGGGTGTTCTGACAGTAGCTTTTGATACCAGTGATCGAGGTATATGACTGGAATGGGAGGGTTTGGTGGTTCTGCTGTTAACTTCAGGGCAGGTTCCAGAGCAGCACTGGGAGATTCTTATTCAGCCCCATGGTTGTTAAACTGTGAAGTGCAGCAGCTTGGGAGAACTTACAGATCCATCCCTGTTACTGGTTTCAAGGTGCTAGTAATGACATTCCCAAGGCTTGAATGACTTGAGATCTCAGTAGCTGAAGGGCCACTTTACCTTGTGCATATCTGCCTCAGCAGACTGAGGTCTGCTGGAGCTGCTCTTTTCTGTCTCCTACCAGTGGGAGCAACACACTGTAGGACAAAATGGAAGGTGGCATTCTTTGCTGTGATGTCATGGAATGAACACCCTCTGAAGCCCAATTGGCACTGGCAGTGGCTTCATTTCTGCTGCCAAGTTAAAACATGGCTTTTTATTAAAGTCTTGGGCCTAACTGATTTCTATCAAGACATGCATAGCTTTTAACTATTATCAACCTTGCACTCCTGTTTTAAGTTGTTAAAATTGTTTAATATGATTTTATTTGTTTAAATTACACTTTACTGTTTGAATGTCTGTTTTTTTAAACGATTTAAAATCATTTTATCCCTATGCCTGCCTAAGATTCTGAGAGAGATATCTGTATTTTAATAATGAAATAACCTAGACAGATAAAAATGTTTTCCCCTTTAATAGCAGCAGCAGCAGCAGTTATAGCAATAAGAACAATAACACTGTAGAAGGTTAGCAACAAACAAAATAGCACAGCTGAGGTCTCCTCTCCCCTTCCCAGTGTGATTTCAGATGGCAATATGGAATAGAACCCCTGGAGCACAAAGAAATATTTATTGTAGATCGTTCCAGCAAATTGTCTGACCATCTTATTGTCTGGTGCCTGACTCACATATCAAGCATCCCACAGAACTGGGGATATGTGGGCAGAGTACTACTTTGTCAAACATTTCAGTGAGTTATTCTTCACATGGTGGTGGTGGTGGTGATTTTTCAAGTGGCATAACTGACTTGGAAAGTCTTCTGTCTATACTCCAGTGAACTGAATGCAGTCAGTACAAGCAATACTACCGTGAGGGACAGGCAATTGCGATTTTCCAAATATTTCCAAGGCTGTTTTTATGAATTAACATTGTAAACACTTTCAATTCTTGTTGTACAAATGATTATAAGGAGGTAACGCCAAAGCAGTGCAGCAAGAGTTATTTTTCCAGGGCAAATAATTCTGGCACATCTTTACAGCAGATGTGCTTCATTAATTCAGTCATGGCTGATCAAGGCCAGCCCAACCATTGGGCAGTGAGTGAGCTGCCTAACGCAGGGAGGAGAATTGGGGTTTCATTAAAAGGTAGCAATAATTAGTTATTTATTATTGCTGTATTTTTGCTGCTAGGGATGGGAAGAGGGATTGTGGAATTTCCTCCCGCATGTGCCAAAATATTGTGTCTGGCAAGGAATACTATAATTATCTATCTGTCTGTCTGCTATTCTCCCGGCACAAGTCCAAAGACAACTTACAACACGTTTGAAACAAAGTATGTCTAAATACTTACTAAAACAAAAATTAAAGAACAATTAATAAACATTTCTATTAAAAACAGAAACAGATTGAAACATATTTAAAACAAAGTAAAAAAAGACAAAAGCAGAGCACATCCTATATATAAAAAAAAACTTTCCCTACAATGAGTTTATAGCCAAATGCCTGCATAAATAAAAAGATCTTTGCCTGCCTGTGGAGAGCAGAGAAGAGGCCAACCAAACCTCCTGTGGGAAGGAGTTCCACAACTTGGGAGCAGCCACTACAAAGGCTCCTGCCATGTCATCATCAAACATGCTTGTGATGGTGGTGGAACCAAAGGAAAGCCCCCCCTCTCAAGATTTTAAAACTTGGGCAGGCTCATAAAGGGAGATACAATTTTTCAGATAGTCTGGCCTTAAGCTGCATACAGCTTTAAAGATCATAACCACCACTTTGAATTATGCCTGGAAATGGACAGGTGATGCAACATGCAAGTTATGTATTCCTTGTAACCTGGCCTGGTCAGATGCCTTGCTGCAGCATTTTGGACTCACTGAAGTTTTGAAACAGTTCCCAGTGGCAGCCCCACACAGAGTTCATTGCAGTAATCCAAAAAGGATAATCAGGGCATACATCCCTAGCTAGTCTCTCCAAGAATAGGTCAGTTAGCACACTAATGTTAGTTCCTGAAACACACACCTGTGCATCCAGGTGCAGACCAAAGTCCAGGAATATACCCTACTCCTAAGATTTTGGTGGGGGGGGGGGAGTCTACCCTCATTCTGCACAGGTGTAATCCTTATTTCCTTACAACTGACCAGAGGCATTCCTGTCTTGTCTGGATTAAATTTCAGTTTGTTTGCTGTCATCCAGTACAATACTGACAGCAGACATTGGTTTAGCATTGAATACTATGTACCTTGACTTAAGGGCTGCAGGAAGCTCCCTTTGTTGCTGTATCTCAGGTAGCAAAATTTCTTGGGCAGGACCATATTGTTGACACAGAAACACACAGCAAAATGCCTAATGTTGCTGGAGACTGTTTGGAATATGCATTCTACTTTCATTATTTCATGCATTTATTTCTCTCAAGTCACCCTGGTGAGCATCTGTAAGTAGGACAGATCCTGGTAAATCTACCTGTTTTAGTGCAGTGGCTAGGTGATTCTTTTTGAAGATATGAAGTGGAGCAACTGTGAAAATCTTGCAGGTGTATGCTGCACATGTATTGATACAATACCCCTCCTGATGTATCATGGTGGCACCATGAAAAACAGCTCTGTGCTGTTTCACAGGAGCTGGGCTTGAAACCAAGGTGCTGTTCGAGGGATGTCTTTAACAATTGCCAGTGCCGTGAGCCATGAGCCGTGTGATTTGTCTAACTGAGAAATAGTGAAGATGTGGCCTGTGGGTCATATGTAGCCCCCAGCTCTCACGCTCCCAGATCTCAGTGCCTGAGCCCTCTTCTCCTGTGTTCAAGGTGAAAGAGTAGGCTCCCCAGGTGTCCCATCTTTGGGGATGAGAAATATAATCACATATTGGGGCCATATGGGACAACCTAACTCCCATATTTCTTGATTTGTTGAGAGTGCTGCCCATGCTCCTGGCAGATCACTTACCTGATGTTGGGGATCTGCCTGCTGAGATTGTGGCCAGTGCACCATTGTTCTTCTTATTTTTCCCTGGCCAACAAAGCAAAGCAGCCCCAAATCATGCCTCATATGCTCCTCCCAGCCACCTCTAGAAGTGGGTGTAGGAAAAGTCGCTACCGGCTACAGTCACAACAGATGGATCCCAGATGGCGGCCATTTTACTGCATATGAAATGCTACAGGATCAGTCTGTTGTGAGTGTGACTTATACCCACTTTTGGAGAGAACAGATTCCAGCTGCGCTCACAACAGACCAACCCTGGAACACTTGATAAGCAACAAAATTTATTTAGATAGGGTCTGTGTTTCACATGCAGCTAGCACCCATTCTTTCTGCAGCCAGCTCTACAAGTGAGAGAGAATGGAGCAAGTTTCATAAAAGAAGTGCCGCTTGTGAGATTTCTGACCTTCTGTGAGATCTTGAATCTCATGGGAGCCTGGAATTCTCATGAGAAATTTTCTCTTGCAAGATTTGAGGCAGGGTTTAAATAGGCCTGCTTCACATGTACTGACCGGTCTTGAACTGGCTGGGCAAAAGAAAGTTGTCTGATATCAGGGTCAGAAAAACCTGGCAGTCCTATTAATGAGAATGAGAATACTCTTAAAAAATGTGTGTACTAGACTTGGTGTTTTATTTGAATGGCACACTCTGTACAAATGGGAGTGGTGCTTAATGTATCATGCTCCCTAGATCTTGGATTTTGGGCTGAAATCTCAGGGGATAATCCTGACCTAGCAACCCTCCTCAACTCCTCTGCCCCTACCAGCTTAGAAATGCCATTGGCAAAAGCCAACAGGATTCTGGTCCTGCCTTGAATCTGAATCACAGTTGTTTCTGATTATTTCTCCAATTAGACACCTGTAACCTTGACTGTTTACGGAAAAGGATGGAACAAAAACTACAAACAGCAATCAAGACCTTGAGGAAATCTATTAACAAACAACAATTTTACATTCAGTTTTCTGGGACTGAGTACGAAGTGGCTCAAAAGGCAGCTAAAGTTGCTGCTGAAGGACACGACCCCTGTAGTACAGGGCAGGTGCAGCAGGATGGAAAGTGTGGTAAGATCCAAATAAATGCATCACAAAAGATGCTTACAGATTTCATTCTCTTTCACAACTGTTGAATATATGCCTAAACCTCTCTGTTGGAGTTCACATCAACATTGGATACTATTCATTCAGTGTCAGTACTGATGCCAATATTGGGGGCTTTCTGCATGTGCAGATTTTTTTTTCATAGCACAAAATTTGAGGGTTGGGCACAGAATTCAACTTTATGTAAATTTCAGCTTTCATTTCTAAAAATGAAATGTGTAGCCTTTGTGAAGTTCTGCTTGGGAGGTATATAGGCAATGCCTGCTGAAACCTCAAAATCGAGGTGGGTGCCAGAATCAAATATTCTGTGGTTGGAAATAGTGCTTCAGGATTCCTCATTTCTTCTTGCCTTGCTGCCGTCACAGAATAAATTATGCAAAATGTACAAAATAAATCAAAATATGCCAATTTTGATCACTTTCAGTGATTGTAGTATTCAGCATTTTTTTATGCAGAGTTTGCATTACTTGGGTGCAGACCTTTTTTTTTAACATAGGGATACACACAAACCTTTCACAATATGTCTGTAGAGTGCCTTCAAAAGACAGGCTAGACAAAGAAGTGGTTCACACTTTATCCTCCTAACGAGGAAATGCTTGTATTCTCCCCCTGCTCCCATCCATTTTGGTATTCTTATCAACCTGCATGGTGTTAATGTGAAGAAGTAAGTAAAGTATTGAAACTTGAAGCTGTGAGAAAACCTGATGCCAAAACAGTAGAGGACACTGGACAGACTTTGCATTTGTACATTTAGCAGCATATGGGAAGCAGAATATTTCAGTGCATCATCTACCATATCATGATTTAAATATGAGGGTTCAGCACTCGCTTGTAGTGTCAGCACCAATGCTGACAATGACTTTACCACATCTAAGAGGCTGACCCAAAGATTTCAATAAGAAGAAGTTAATGGAAAATTTGAGAGAACTCTATGTTTGTCTGAATACAAATTATAATACTAGAGTAACGGTCCTTAACTTAGATTCCATTTTTATTTTCACAGTTACCTGCAGTACTGGTACCTATTACAGTGGGGAACATAATCAGTGCATTCCTTGCTCACCAGGAACATACCAAGACACCGAAGGCCAGCTTTCCTGTGAACCTTGCCCAAGCAATGATGGACAGGGAATAGCAGGTGCACGGAATGTCTCGGAATGTGGAGGCAAGTGTAATCTGATCCTAAGAGTAGCACAGAGAAGTAAATCATGAAGGCTGAAGGAAGAGGGCAGCGGGATCTCTACGTGGGAATCCTTATGTACACTACCATATAGTAGTATTTCACATTAACTAATCTGCTTCAGAAAGTGGACGTCTGCTGCAGATTAGGAGATCCTGGGGGTATATTCTATGGTGCTGCATAGTCCGCTTACACAGATATCAGGCCAAGTGTGTGAGCCTCATTGTCATGCTGTATGATCTGAGTGTGCCTAAGAGTGTGGTGTTACCACAGGAAGATTTGTGAGCAAACTTGTTTTCTATTCCTATTCTTTTCAAGAAACACTTGATAAGCTTCAGAAGAAGCCCAAGGACCCAAAGAACATAATATGAAAATTATTGCCCTAGACCGACTCAGAGCATTGCATTTTGTCAGCTGTGCCTTCTATAATGTTGTTGTTGCTGCTGTGGTTGTTGTGTGCCTTCAAGTCATTTCTGACTTATAGTGACCCTCAGGCAAACCTATGACAGGGTTTTCTGGGGCTGAGAATGTATAGCATGCCCAAGGTCACATAGTCGGCTTCCATGACCGAGCCAGGAACTGAACCCAGGTCTCCAGTGCCACAGTCCAGTGCTCACACCACTACCACACTGGCCCTCTATAATACTTCTAAATTAAAGCTGGTGCTTTGTACACTACTTTGTACACTAGGAATAACGACAGTCTTTCTTGGAAAGTAGGTATCAGTGTCACTATCTCTGAAATGCTTTTTTATGAAATCACTTTTTTTTTTCCCTGAAAAAAGGATTTCTGGGAGGGGATGTTAGGGACTAGCTGATTTGGAAATGAGAAGGCTCCCATAGGAGCTCCTGTACTGAAATTTGCATAAACAGGAATTTTAAGTTGGAGTCATTCTGTTGTGGGGTGGTTTTTCCAGCAATCTTGTATATCACAGTTGAGTACTCTGCCCAGTTTTAAAATGATATGGGTGGCAAAAACAAATCCAGTGCTCTTCTCACTGAATTGGTAAATCTGCATCTGATTTGTATCGCCTTGAACTTCTATAGACGAAAAGTTTCCCACACACTGAAAATAACTAACTTTCCAAAATGGGGTAGCTGTTCCCCTACCATAATTGAATTCATGAAGGAATGAAAAGACTCTGCAACTGCTGTTTTTCTTCAGGTATGAGAACCAGTGACAATGTTGACTCTGTTATGTGCACAAAGAGGCACAGAAGGGCAAGCTGTTTGATCTGGCAAAGAGCAATTTTAGGCATCCAATCAGTATGTTATATTAATCAGTTATGAACTGGATAAGAGAGTTGGTTTATCAGTCTCTTAAGATTAAAATCACAAAAAAAGGGGAAATGACCTGAATTTGTTCAACCCATAGTTTTTTATTGATAGGGAATTTTTCTGAGCCTTATTACTTCAGAGTTATACCAGTGCCAGCATCTGTTGCTCAACACTGTAAAAAAATTTTCTCCTGGTATACTGAATCTACACAATAAAATTTATCCTAAGAAACTGACAGGCTTTGAGGCATTTTTATCCCAGATTTCTTTTTAAGAGATCCTTTCATAGCAAGTACTTTGCGGTCTTATTAATAGCCATGAAAGAGGGTTATGTATGTATGTGACTTCAAGTTACCTATTGACTCATAGTGACCCCATGAATCTCATAAGATTTTTGTAGGTAAGGAATACTCAGAGGTGGCTTTGCCAGTTCCTCCTTCTGAAATATAGCTTACAGCACCTGATATCCATTGGCAGTCTCCTATTCAAGTACTAACCAGGGCTGACCTTGCTTAGCTTTTCAATGGGGTTTTCTTGCCAAGAAGTTTGCCATTACCTTCCACTGAAGCTGAGAACGTGTGACTTGCTCAAGGTCACCCACCAGACTTCCATGGCAAACTGGGGATTTGAATCCTGATATCTAGAGTTCTAGTCCGACACCCAAACTACTATGCCATGCTGGATCTCTGGGCCAGTAGCAGGGGTGGACAATTGCACAAGGCTAGTGGGCAGTTTTCCATCCCTACCTCTACCGGCCACACCTCCAACCAAAAATGCCACGTTGCCTTATTTTCCTTATTTTGCTCATTCAAAATGGCAGCCAGAAGTGATATACTGTTCTGGCTTTCTGTCACCATTTTGAAGGAAAAATGGAAGGGGATAGATATTTGAGAAGGGGTGGGAGTTTTGAGTGGTTGGAGTATTTTGCATGTTTGCAACATTGAAAGGAGTTTTGTGTCCAAAATATGCCAATTTTTTTTTAAAAAATTGGGGCTCTGAGGGAACAGAGGTGGGCTTCAGGGGCCATAACAGTGGCACCAAGGGCCTCATGCAGCCCACAGCCATACTTTCCTACATCTGATGAGGAGTTTGTTCAACTCTCACTAGACTCAATAGGATCTAATAGCTACAGTCCTGTGCACATTTAGTGAATGGCCCACTGGACTCACTGGATCATTTCACAGTAAACAAGCATAAAAAGTGTTTAACGTTGGTTTCATCTTGCCCTGTTTCAGTAATGGTGGTATACATATGTTTACAGTGCTGATGACCAAAGAAACTATTCACTCAATAGAGGTAATTTGAGTAATATTTATTCAATGGCCAGATTCATGTTGGTGGCATGTTCTGGTGGTGACATACCTTTTCAGTACTTTTTAGGACATTGTGCAAGGGTTGTGTCCTGGTTGTGGTTATGCAAACAGAGTTCCCCTGGTGTCACTACTGTGTAAGCAATTGTGCTTTTTTAGGTGTTATTGTGTAAGTGTGGCTCTATTGCACTTTGAGTGGAGGACTATCAACTCTTGCATGATAGGAATGCACGTTAACATGATGCAAGTTACGTAGTCATTTTCACAATACAGCTGGCATAACACACCACTGGCCTAACTTTACACTATGCAAACCCTGTATTAGATACTATCCAGTTAGCGTAATTTCCTTATCTATCACTCTGAGAGCTACAGTGTGCTTCAATGCATGCATTTGGCTTTTATCTTAATTCTAAAGGTCCTGTGCCATTTTATGAGAATGAATGGCAAGCTTTACACTCATCAGTATTGATGGTATCAATATTTCTTGAATTTCTACAGAGACTTAGGCTTAATAACATAATGAACTTCTCAATTTTTAGGGCAGTGTTCTCCTGGACATTTTTCTTCTGATGGCTTTAAACCTTGTCGATTATGTCCACTTGGCACCTATCAGTCTGAGCCAGGAAGGACCCTCTGTTTTCCATGTGGTGGAGGACTGGTGACCAAATATGAAGGGGCAGTGTCATTTCAGGACTGTGAAACAAAAGGTAAGTTGTAAAGTGAGAAAAAGCAGTTGGCACCCTTCTAGTACATCATCAATAAATGTTTATAATATATTAATTTATTGCCATAAAGGTATCATTTTGAGATGCTAACAAATTTACTGTGACATAAGAATCTTTGTTGCTTTTCCTGCAACAGCTTAACAAAAATTACTGAAAATGTGTAGGTATATATATATAGCATATTAAAAAAAAAAGGCTACTCTATAGAAACAGAGCCCAAGTAAAATACATCCACAAAAGTTTAAAAGCTAGGACTTTAATGCTTGTGACTTCTAAAGAAATGCAGGATTTCTACTGAGTGCAGCACCTCCATGCCAAGCCCCCGTCTACAGCTGTGGACAGGACAGCTCCCCGCTCTCTCGCCATATCCTACTGCTGTATTTAGATGTTTTGAGTGTTTTTCTGCCCATGCCTGTAACTGCCACAAAATGGCTTCTCTAATGGTATTGAAATATAAGGTAAACTGTACTACATGTTATAGAAGGGGGACTCAGTAGTGGGTCTGTCCTGTGCTGCTTCTAATGCATACATGTGTTCCTCCAGCCTTAGATGCCATTTTTTCCTGCCATTCTTTTTATCTTTGTCTGTAACATACTGAAAATACCCATGCCTTTCTACTATACAGTTCATTGTTCTCCTGGCCATTACTACAACTCTACAACCCACAGATGTATCAGGTGTCCTGTTGGAACCTACCAGCCTGAATTTGGCCAGAATTACTGCATTACCTGCCCTGGGAATACCAGTACAGATTTTGATGGCTCTACTAATGTTACACACTGTAAAAGTAAGTCACATCCGTATTTTCTCATGACGAGTAGAGACAGATTTGTCCCACTGCTTAAACCTAGTCACATAGTTGCAACCCACCTGGAAATAATTGAGAACTATATATCTAGTTAACCAATATGTCCCACATCATAAGCTGTATGGAAAGTTTCAGAAGCTAGTTTTTGGAACAGCCCTTCCATAAACAATGAAAGGGCACAGAATTTAACCATTCCATCTAGCTTGAGTCAGCCTAAATCACTGGTGTGCACTTATTGGAAGACTCTTAGGGAGGAGAGGATTGTGGAACTCTTTGTTGATTTCATTGCAGCTCATGCTTAAATGTATTAAACAGACTGCTGACAAGTCTTGTGGAACCTTCCATCCAAAAATTTGCCTTGGTGCTGTTAGGCAACTAAAGATCCTAATGGCAGTCTGTAGGGAATCAGATTTAACTTCATAGATGCCAGTTGCTGACCACTTTTCTAAACTCCGGAGTCTTTAAAATATAGAAATTTACTGAAAAAGATCTAGAAATATTTAGTACCCTTTTCTAAACTCTGGAGTCCTTAAAATATAGACATTTACTGAAGAAGATTTAGAAATATTTAGTACATTTGAGCATGAGTTTCACTAAAATCAATAAGATGTTCCACGTATGCTTAGCACTTGAATATTCTTAGCGACTGGATGCCCTCATGTCTAGCCCCATCATTGGGCTGAATGAGGTGGATGCCCCAGGCAGCAGGTGCTGGGATGCAACAGCAAAACATTGCAGGAGACCTTTGTATACCATTCTTTTAACCCACAGCCCCTAAACAGCTTTTACCTTCAGGTTCCACAAAGACCCAGTCCCATTGTCCATGTTGAAGAACATTCTATGGCTAGTCTAGTCACCCTTTTTACACAGTAAGGGTTAGAGAAAACATCTTTGCCTTGAGTACTAAAGTGTATTGGGCCAGCCCAGGATACTCTGATCCTAAACACATGATAACTTAATGTAATTCTTCTGACATATTTAGTTCTCCTAAACTCAGCTTTATCTTAGCAGAAAGGAAACTGATTACTTTCTAAAGAACCTGAAAGTTCCCAGTGAAGTGGACTGTGGAGGAGGGTCAGTCTGGATAGCCTCAGGACCCTGGGCATGCTTATAGAAATGTTTGAAGAAATCCTTCAACTGTGTGCCTGCTCTGCTGAATTACAGAGAATGCTATGTGCTGAGCTAAACAGAACTAGTAGAGTCTTCCTGTACTAGAAGCAAGGTCAAAGCTTAGCGTACTGAGTTGTATGTTTTGCCCTGTTCCCTATTTCTAAAATATGAACAACTCAGGGACAAAGAGAGTGAAAAACATTTGCAAGGCGTCAATCCTAGAAGGAGAGAAGGAGGGGCAAGGAGAAATGTCTTTGTGTGTCAGAAATGCTATAAAATCATTCTGTTAACTGAATTCGGGGCTCTTGGCACTATTGGCCAGCCAAGCAGCCCGGCCGCTTCTTAAAAATTAAAATTCTTTTTCCTAACTTCTTGGTCTCCTGCCTCTGTGTCCCGCTACACCAGGAGCACAGTTTGGAAACCAACAGTGTGCATAATCAGTTTCTGCTGACATTACAACCTGTTACATACCTTTCTATAAAGTGGTTTGTCCCAGTGGTTATTGCTTGTCCAAATAGGGCTGTCATTTGATTAAATCCTAGTTGAGTAATTTTAATTAATCAATTAAATGTTCATAAATTTATTAAGAAATAAAATTGTAGTTATGATGAAAAGACATTTAGAGTGAGACTTCATCCAGCACCAGTACTACCATGTACCAGAGACAGAAAGGCAGAGACTGTGAGGAAGGAGAATGGGAAGAAGAATTCACCTACTCTGTGAACATCTTCAGGGTCTCCACTCCCTAGAAAATTGTCAGAAATGGAAATATTTACAAGTAGCACCACTACCAAATCTAGTGTTGCCTTGACACTAAATATAATGATCAATTAACCATTTACTTTTCCAGCTGATAATTTACATTTCTATTTGTGTGAATGTATGTATATATGGTATATATACATATAGATATCTGCATGCGGATATGTAGATAGATCACACCTTATAGAAGATGACACAGTCCTATTGATGAAAGAGACTTTGTTGTTCATAACTATTTGTTGAGCAGTCCAATGCCTACAATGATTCACTACCTTTATTTTTATTTTTTTTTTCATTTTCAAACCAATCCAGTAACACAAGTCATGAATATTCTCATTGTAAAAATCAAGAACTGTAAAAATGAGCTAGACAACTCACTAAATCTCTAGATTATTCTCTTCTCGCCTTTTTCCATAGATCAACAATGTGGTGGCGAATTAGGAGACTATACAGGCTACATTGAGTCTCCCAACTATCCTGGAGATTACCCAGCCAATGTTGAATGTATTTGGAACATAAGCCCACCCCCAAAGAGGCGGATTCTTATAGTGGTCCCCGAGATATTCCTTCCAATCGAAGATGAGTGTGGGGATGTTTTAGTAATGAGGAAAAGTGGTAAGCTGAATTGTAGTGTCAGTTACTTTTAACACTACCTATCTTTGGCCTCCAACTGTGCACCAAGCATGCTACCATCTCTATCCCTGAACCATTTCAAATGGAACCCAAACAGATATTACTGTTGGTTCCTCAGTAGAGAGACTGACATAGACAGTGGTCCAAAACACACATGTGCATGGTGCATGAACATCTGTTTCAGATGTTGAGGATCATCTGTGATCAAATATAGTGGTCTTAAATAGCCTTGGGGATTTAGCCTTCCCATCTATTCCTCATCTGTTATCAGCTGTAGGGAGACAGGGTGCAGCTTAATGGTTAAGGAAGAACTTCGTTCATTGTAGAGTAGCTTTTAAATATAGAGCAAGGTTGCAAATCTTTGGCTTGAGAGACTGTATAATTCACATCAAATTTTCTCTCCCCACTGGCTTCCCTGGCTTCATGCACATCTGCAGGGAATGACCTCTGGAGGCAGGCAGAGAACAGCCTTCTCTTCCCTCCCCAAGGGACTGGCCTACAGATTGCTGTTTCCATATTGGACAAGGAGTAGGAGATAAAAGAAAGCTTTCCACTCCCAACAAGAAGAAAAATCCATGTGCATGCATGCATGTAGTACCAGAGCCAGTATCACATTATAGCCCTTGGGGCCAAAAAAGTGTACCTCTGAAGGAGAATATTCCAGCATCAATGCTTTACCATGTCCAGAAAAAAGCATGTCAAGAGTGACATGCTGGGGAAGAAATCTCTGCTTGGAAGGCTGCTGCTAGTGAGAGTAGGCAGTCCAGCTCTAGAAAAGCCAATGGTCTGATTCACTATAAAGCTGCTGCATGTATTTACATAAGTGAGAATATTACCATGTGGGATGAGCTTGTATATCTCAAAAAGGAGAAGACAACTTTATACAAATATCTCTTTATGTTTGTGCTTTAATATAGCTTCACCCACATCAATTACTACCTATGAAACTTGCCAGACTTATGAGAGACCTATAGCATTCACTTCCAGATCACGAAAGTTGTGGATACAGTTCAAATCAAATGAAGGCAATAGTGGCAAAGGATTCCAAGTCCCCTATGTAACTTATGATGGTAAGGTTTGTGCCATTTTACGTCTCTCTAATGTACGTAAAGATCACAGAAAGAAAATAGTTTAAAAGATAAAAATTAATACAACTTTTGAGGGAATGTGTTTCCTATTCTTTTAAAGTACTGGTAGCCAGACAGCCAAATCTTATATGTGGAATTCTGCCGTGGCTCCTTGCTCACCAATTCAAGGTGTCACTGCAAGAGCCGCTCTCAACAGGCATTCTGTGGCTGGTAGAGAATGGAGGAATGGGATGGAGATCAAAGAACTCTACCAAGATCTGCAAGGACCTCTGGAGGTCTCAGCAGATAATATCATTTGTCTGCATCTGGCTATGGGAACATGGCCAGATGTTTTTCCACTCCCCCTGTTTTCCACCTGCAACAGAATTGTTGTTAGAAGTAGGTATCCCAGAGACAGGACGTGTCTGTGGAGGCTTTTGTTGTAGAAGGAGGAAGAGAATATCAGCCTCCGCAACAACAACAAAATATCCACAGCCATATAAAGCATAAAGTGAAATTACGCTTACATATATCACTAAAAGGATTCTGGCCTATAGGTGTCAGCATTAATGAAAAGCAATTTACGTAGCGCATGTGCACGTGTACACATACACCTTGCCACAGCAGCAACAGAGATGCATTCTGTAACATTACTTTCTTTTTATTAATTACATGGACCACAATAGACTTATCTATGTCCCCTTCCTCATATGGAATGTTGCAGAAAGATTCTGTGCTGATGTGGAGGTATCTGTATGGTGGTTATGTATGTAATCTTATAGTATGGGATAAACCTTCTGCTTAGCATTTATATTAACTATTTCTTTGTGTAGACTTTTTTTATATTGCTGTTTTACAAAAAAACCTAAACATTTAAAAAACTATTCAGCTGTTTTTGGCCCCTTTTAACTTGTTATATCATGATATGATTGGATTTGGTGGACTACAATAAAGTGGTGTACCTTCACTGGCTCCTGGTGCTTCTAGCAGAATCAGTAATGACTCCTATTGCTTGCCCCAGCTCCCTAAAAACCACATAAAAGGGTTGGTAAACCCGCTGAAGCAGAGTTTTTGGTGCCATGGAGGGATGCAACAGCAAGCAAAAATGAAGGAATTCTCAGTTCCACTACTGGATATGGAAGCGTATCACTGGATCCTGATGGATTGCATGTCACTTGTGGTTTTCTACCTGCTTAACCTGGGAATAAACACAATTGAATTTAGTGGGGCTTACTAATGAATAGATACATATGTTTAGGATTGCACTGTACTCGCTTTTAAATGTAGAAATGTGATTTATAATATTAAAATCATGCATTTTAATAAGTACAGTCATCTCAGGTTGGGTAGAACTGTGCCATGTTCAGTGTTATAGAAACATTTATGCCTTATTGATTGCTTTTCCCATCACAATAAACCATATTCAGCATTGTAGAAATGAGTCTGATGCCATTTTCCTTCTTCTCCTTCTGCAAGTCTGTGAGAATGAAATGTTTGCTCAATTTTTAAACTAATAGTATAAATTAAACTAACTAGTGAAATGAGAGACTAGGTTAAGATTAAAAGCAGAAGTCCTCCAGTCTCCTTCTTGTGACTGTGCTAAAAGAGAAGCCTGGAGCTCCTAAGTCTGAAGTTGTGTGCTCTGTAACATTAACCTATGATTTAAAGCTGCATCCACACAAGGCATTGCAGACAGATTGTGTCCTCAGTGATACTTCTGTAGTCAGATTTTTTCTGATTTTGCATGCTTAAAAATTAACAGTGGCTTTTAGGTTCCTTCCACAAGAATTCCCTCTTCTTTCTGTTTTCTGTGCTAACCATAATGTAGTATTAGACTTGCAGCTATGCTAATACTGTTATTTTTGAAGTAATTTCTAACCAAGATTTGAAGCTAGCTTGCAAACCCTTGTTGAAGATAACCATTCTGAGTGTTTAGTATTAATGAATATTTATCAACTGCTTAGATCTGAAGCTATCAATGTGGTATCAGTATTAAATGCAGTGTTTTCTACACAAAGGTTAATTTTGAAAAAAAGAAAACAAGAAATTTGTACAGATCAGCAGAATTTGGCCTAGAAATTGGCTTTATAGATAAGCCCATAACTTTTTGTGTGAATCCTCTCTTCTCCCTGTCTTCCTTACATTCTTCTAGAACTAACCACTATTCTATAGAAATTTAAGAAGATATCCTGTTCATCACTAATATACTTTATCTTTAATGTCTCTGATTTGGTTTGCTCAGCATGGGGGGAACTAGGCACCCTCTGTTAGAAGACAGGATCTAGTTCACAATATGAAAGTCATCTCTAAATTATAATAGTTATCTGTGATCCTGAATTGAAATGTTTGTTCTCTGGACACCAGAGGCTTTCCATGATGTGATATGACAATGACAACTTGCTCACTTGATCTTGGTTTTGCACTTTTCAGAGGATTATCAACAGTTAATAGAAGACATTGTTCGAGATGGACGTTTATATGCATCAGAAAATCATCAAGAAATTTTAAAAGTTAGTAAACTTCTATTTAGCTCAGCAATGCCCAAGTTTCGATAGAGACACTTGTAAGAGAGGTGACTTATAATTTCTCAGTGGGAAATCAGGGATGATTTCTTCCATTGCTTTTTTTGTTCCCAGAAAAGCCATTCAGAGGGAGCTTAATTCTGGAATAGTCATTATTTTTAAGGGTGCTGCAAGTGAAAATGATCCTATAACATCTCAAAACAATATGCAGTCTACATGACTTACAAAACCAAGTCACTTCCCCCTATGCCTTTCTTCTGCTTGCTTTTTCTAACAGCTTTGCCTGAAGAATCTGTTGGTACAAGGTTTTGTAACTTTTTGGTTGGCTTCATAAAGGTATTCTTCCATTAATATAGCCACTTTGGAAGAAAGGTAGGATAGAAATCAAAGAAAGGAAGGAAGGAAGGAAGGAAGGAAGGAAGGAAGGAAGGAAGGAAGGAAGGAAGCTGCTATTAGTCTTAAGACTGAGAACACTGAAACCAGAAACGTTTTCCTAATGGAAAAACCATAACATCATTATGTCCAGTTAGCACTGATAAGGGGCATCAGTAGATTCACTATGCAGAATATATGCTTGCACTCTCTATATTACATATATTTATTGTCTTTTGCAGGACAAGAAACTGATTAAAGCCCTTTTCGATGTACTGGCACATCCACAAAACTATTTCAAGTACACAGCACAAGAATCAAAGGAGATGTTTCCAAGGTCATTTATAAAGCTACTTCGATCAAAAGTTTCCAGATTTCTACGACCATATAAATAACTTCCTAGTGCTTTTTAATTTTTTGTTTTTCCTTTGCATTCCTGTCAGATATTGTATTGTCTTCGACAGTAGAAACATTTTTGCTAATTTGAAGACTCCTTGGCAGTCTTTATCTTAAATTGTATATTGAAGAATAACTATAATGTTTTATAATCTCCAATATTTTGAATGGGATTTTTTTTTACTTCAAAGAAGAATAATATTGGATTCCAGAGCGCATCAAGTCGAAGATCCAAATTTAAGCCTGCACTAGTTTATTTTCAGTTATCATGAAAAGCATCTGTTTAGAAATGGATTTCTAAACCTTTTCTAGTAGAAACAGAAAAAAGTTTTCTTCTTAAGCAAAGAAGAAACCTGGTCAAAGAAACTACCTGGAAAGAAGAGTTATGACAGAAAGGAGTATGTAGTATAAATAATACTTGGATTTTTAATTGCACTTGAACTTTATGTGTGAAATTTTATGGGGGAATTTAAATATCATACTTTCTCATTGGTGGTTTTACGGAGACTTTGTTCTAAATATAAACCAAAAAAGAAGGATGGAGTTAAAATAGGTGTGTAATTTTTGTCCAATGGATTAGGGAAGCTGTACTCTCACAAACTACTATTTCACTGACCCTGATATAACTTTTCATTAGTCTGCTAGTGTTTAATGTTGCCAGTGCAATGTCAGAATTATTGATCAGTTTTGGTTTCTCTGGTAATTTTTACAACAGGATGAAAGAGACTGAAGGAAAAACAGTAGTGCCTAATTTTATTATTCCTGATGGAAGATCTAAACAAGTATAATATACAAATATATGCATCTTTTTCTGGGTACTTCAGTATCTGTAGGTCATGTACATAACATTCAGACAATAATGTTTGTCACTACAATCCAGAACTGCTTGTACATAGTGCTGGATGAAGGCAGGACATACTTGGTAACTGCTGAAAACAGAACTCTGCACATGTGCAGAGAGATTTCTCCATCAGTTGTCAATATTACACCTTTTGCAGAAACTGGGCTATACTAATGGATTATGGCTATGCTGTTTATCCCATCATTTTACAAGATTTCTTAAAGAATTTGTAATGTTTGTTTATCTCAAACCTTTAGTAAATCGAAATTGCATGTTGAAACTGATCCTCATCTGATCTACTGTGGTCAGGGCACAACATGCCAGCAGGCAAAAAAAATGGATATAAATTATTTTGTTGCTTCCATATGTTCTTGATAGACCAAATATGAATCTATTGGTTGTTGGCTCGTAAGTCTTGGACAATTTACCTAAGGCAATATAGCTTGGCCTTGTATATCACATCCTACGCATTTCTGAATTGTAACTGCTTTAGAGTGCAAGATACCAACACTGTACCTCTTACCAATGTTATTTGTGTTGAAAAGCTCTGCAAAAGAAGTAATATAGACTGATTTTTTTTAAAAAAATCATGTACACAAAATATAGCATAAGCATAAGCAAAGAGAAGTAATGAAAAGTTTAAAAATATCATTTGTTAGTCATCACAGTTCTAAAATTTAATGGACATACTGAAGAAATAATGTAGCTATGCAGAATGATTACCGGTCTCATCTATCATCACGTTTCATCTCCCTGTTTATAACCTATGTCACTTATTTTGCCATTGGTATCTATTGTACCACCTGTCAGGCTATTGAACTAATTTTTTTTTCTGACAAGACATTACAAGATTGGGTCAAAATAGCAAATTTGTATTTAAGACAAACTTGAACATCTGCATATCATCTCCTTTATTTTAGCAAAAGTTTGATGGATCCAGCTATAGCAGTGGTTCTCAACCTGTGGGTCCCCAGATGTTTGTGGACTTCAGCTCCCAGAAGCCCCAGCCACTATGGTCAATGCGCAGGGCTTCTGGGAGCTGAAGTCCAAAAACATCTGGGGACCCACAGGTTGAGAACCACTGAGCTATAGAGTTTAATGTATTAATGTGGTTCACAAAATGAATCACTAGAAATGGATTCCTTAACATCTGGCAAATTCCTCTTTCATTTAGGGGAGATAAAATTACAACTGAAAGAGAGTCCCCAGTCCTAACTTCCAGTCCTATTTTCTCCCATATGCCAGAAACCACTACTGCTATGATTCTGACTAGTTACTGACTTTTAGGAGTACTGCCTCTGAACGTGGTATTTCTCAGTACTCTTACTGTTATAGAACAGTGAAACCACTGTTAACTAGCGATCTGTGTCACTCATTCTCCACTCCCAGCAGTTGTCAACTGGTGAAGCATCTTTACTATTTTAAGTTGTGCGCACAGAGCCAAGAGAGGCCAGTGCCTGCTAAGTGAAAAGAAAGGTCCTTCATAGTCATGGTTTCTCTACGTTTGGAGACAATGCAAAGAAATTTGCAGGGCACTCCCCCCACCACACACACACAGACACAAAAATACACCCCTCACACTTAGTATCTTTCCAATATCAGTGATTCTTTACACAGTCATTTCAGCATGTTGTTTTTGCTGCTGTCCAGTGGTCCAGCCCAGTTTTGTTGTTGATTTGTGTTGTTCCTGTTCTTATTTTGTTGTACTTTATAGATATAGGATGCAATGCTAGTAAACCCCATTGAATCAAATCTAGATTATCTCTGAGTAGACCTATATAGGACTGCACTGCTCTTCTCTTAA